>CAJVPJ010000390.1:0-26457 GCA_910592205.1 Paraglomus occultum | reverse complement strand
GCAGTATATAATCCTTATCGTTATTGCGCTCGGCAATGCGTTTGCCCTACTATAAATCCATCAACTCTGGACAACAACACACAACGAAAGCGCGCACGATATAGAACCCCAACTCCATATCCTACCGCTGTTACTTTTGGTGATGAAGAATACACACTTGCCCGGATGGAACCTTCACTCGGTTATCTGTGTAAATTAGCAGATACTGATCAACAAAACTAAATTAGACAAGTTGATTAACTATGTTTTAAAGATTACAAAGTTTTGCATTCTTTCATTAACCACTGCATCAATGTTAAAAAAGTTGTTATTGCTAATCAATAAATTCTCAATCAATTTACTGCATGAACCTGAGCCAATAATAATAATAATAATTAAATTTGGGACTTGACACTTGTAGAATTTGTGCATTGCTAACTAGGACTAAAGTGAATGACTTGTCAATTATTATAAGAAACCCTGAACCTGCTCGGCTTTGAGTAATGCTACCTTTTCCTTAATCAACTTTCTTATAGGCCACTTGTATTTTCTACAACAATTACCATTATACGGCATCGGAACTATTCATTCTCGTTAGATCAATCACAACTACTGATTAGCAAATTAACTGTACAAAATTCAGGGTATCAGAATGAAATATTAATGTTTTCTAATTAAACTTCGCTTGCCCAGATATCAGATGCTTCCGTAAAGGGAGTTTTGGTTTTCGCAGTTGCGATTAATAAAATCTACCATCGAATTCTCGACGCATTCTCTAGATTAATATACATTTTTGCCGAAACTCTATAACTTTTATGTATCACTGATTGTTTTCGTAAACTTGCTGGTCATCCGCTATAAGAATAAATAAGATACTATACAATCACATAACATTGTTTGCGTACATGACGTCATTTCTACATGTCAAATTATATGGTTCACAAGACGATTTTCAAGCGCCAAATATCAAACACATATGCCCAAAGCAAAACATTCGCCGCGACGACAATTAACAGGTCTCATGCAACTTTCCGAAACTGTACTTCCTTTGTCGTGTCTCAATATTCACATTTCCCCATTCTTTCTACTTTCATATTCCTCCATTCGTCCATGTCGTTGTCGACCCAGGCCCATTAACCAGAGCAGCAGCAGCAAGAAAACGAGCCGAGAAAGAACCGGATCCCGTTCATCTTTCACCACGTCGTACTCTCCCCCATGACCACAAGACATTCATTTTCGTATGGGGTGCTGGATACAGTGGGCAGATTGGGCTTGGGGAGGAAAAGCTGTTCGTAGAGACTCCTGCACCGTTGAGAAAACTGAGCTATAAAAACATATGTGATATTGACGTTGGCTATTTTCATAATGTGGCCTTGACTGATAAAGGGACTGTGAGTATTAAAGCATTGATCAATGGTGTACACGTGTATTAGGAATTGAACGGGTGGGAAGTGAAGAGGAGAGGCGAAAGCATTGATGAAGAATGATGGATCGAGCGGAACAAAAGGCTGTAATCGCGAATACCGTGTCATTAATGAAATGTGCAATTTTATATTCGATCTTACTAGTTGTGGTCCTGGGGCGAGAACAATTACGGAAGTCTTGGGCGAGTTACTAAAGATTCCGAGTGGGGAGAGTACGTACCTCAACCTGTCGATGGACTGGATGGAGTAAAAATTGTGAGAGCAGTATGTGGAAGAGAGTTTACGTTTGCATTGAGTGAGGAAGGACGCTTGTATGCCACGGGAACGTTTACGGTATACGATTCATTAACACGAATAATTGATCCATTGACAGTTCTTACTTTCGTCATTTTGAGTCGATTATATTAATTTTTTTGATCTTCTTGTTTTAACCATTTAATCTTGTTCAAGTCAGCTGAAGACAATACTAAAATATTCGGTCTTTCCTGTCTGAAGCCCAACGTCTGTCAATTTACATTTACGCTCTACAAACCGACAGAGAAAATGCGATTCATCTCCCTTGCAGCTGGTCGTAATCATATGTTGGCTCTTACAGCGGATGGACGAGTTTACAGTTGGGGTGACTCTGCATATTCGTCCCTAGGTAGACGTATATCTACCCGTAATCCATACGCATGTTTGGTTCCAGAACGTATAGCAGAATTGAGTAACATTGTAATCATAGGAAGTGGGGCGCATCACTGTTTTGCGGTCAGGAGGGATGGAAAAGTATTCTGTTGGGGATTAAATGATTATGGACAATGTGGAGTTAAGAGTATCGGGACCTGTGTTGAGTTCCCGGTTCAAATAGAATTCGCAGAAGGGAAAAGAATCAGAGAGATCAAAGGAGGGAGGTACATGTCGGCTTTTTTGTTGGATGATGGCAAAGTATACATGTTTGGGAGAAAGGAATGGTTGGGAATAGGATGTAGAGGAAGCGACAAAATTGCAATAGAGCATGGCGATAAACAGAGTAACGGGCAAATGACACAACCTGGATCAGTTACCGTTCAATCGTCATCAATTGTTCCTACATCAGCTCCCTCTTCCACACCGATAATCTCATCGACGACTCATGAAAATGCTCTTTCGACGCCCAAACACTATACTGAGTTTATAGCGACTCCAACGCTAGTTCATACAAGTGCTTCCTACTGTTCAATAGCCGTCGGTTATGGCCATACTCTTGCATCCACCAAGTGTTGGAATTCGCACGCCTGGGGACGTGGGGATTTCTATGCTCTTGCCAATGCGCCAGCGAGCAGGGTTCCCGGTGCGGATGAGCATAGTCCGTATACTATAAATGATAGGAATTTGACTGGATTCAAAGTCGTCGCGGTTGGCGCAGGAACTCAGCATTCTGTTGCCTTGGCTTGGAGGGAGCAGCAATACACGCTTGTCTCATAGATGAAATATAGAATGGAGAGAGCATCTAATGGTGGGAATTTTTCGTTGCTTTAGATTGCAAAAATTTATAGTTATAGATTAATTAAGTTTCTGGCGGCTGAAGAAGTTGCCCTCGAAACTGACCTGGTGTCTTCAGTCTAATCTAGTATTGACGGCACTTTGCTTTTTTTATTAACGCAACTTTATTGTTCTTGTCACCGATTTGTGACGCAGAGTCTAAGTGTCCGTCTGTATAAACATAATTATCATAATAAATGGATGTTAATTTGGCAGCTCTACAATAATCATTTCAGCTGTGATGGCAATGACAAATTTGCGCAGGTATACGAAGATACGCGCTGTTAAAGAATATTTTCCAAATGGTTATCAAGCTTTCGAATGAGCGTATTGGTAGGCCAAGCTACTAAATGTTATGAGTATTTCAATGTAAGAGGTTTTAATGCTTCGCAAGTCGGTATATACAATTTAATTATAATTAGCGTTTAAATAAACAAGTTGCGAAATAAAAGAAAATATCAGTCATGGTATGTGGTCGCGTTCTTCAAAAATAGGCTACTGGAGCCGAGAAATAAAGTACGTAAGAACGGGGCTACTCATGTGCGAAATTCAGTGAATGGCTTAAAATGGAAACAGATCGACCAGTCGAATCCCACGCGCGTGATCACCTGACAAGTAAAACATACCCTCCAAAGAACATTGTTTACCGACGACTTTCACGCACGCGTCGACCGTTGCATACACATACTTGTCCTTTCCCAGTATCAACAAAGAAAAATCACAATGAAATTAACGTCTGATAAGAAGACCAAACGTCACAAGCATCGACACTCGCCTTATGGCAGTGAATCAACAGTAATGCCTCTTACGAATGACGGTTCGGTAAAAAAGGGAAGCGAGAATGAGGACAAAAGGGTGCATAAGGATGCGTCGCATGAGAAGACTGTAAAATTAAAGAAGCAGGAAGAGGATGTTTTGAGCCCGTCTAGCAAAGAAGTAGGAAAAGGGAAAACAAAAAAGAAGAAAAAGAATAAAGAGAGAACGGAAGAGAAGGAAAGGGAAAGGAATGGGAAAGAAGAAAAGGAAAAAGAAGAGAAGGAAAAGGGAGAAAAGGAAAAAGAAAAGAAGGGAAAAGAAGAGAAGGATAAGAAAGAGCATCGGAGGAAAGGAAAGGAAAAGGAAGAGGGAAGGAAGAGGAAGAAGGAAGAGGATAAAGAGAAAAGAAGGGAAGGAAACGAAAAGGAAAAGGAAAAGGTAGAACAGAAAGAACAGGGAAAGAAAGAGAAGGAAAAAGTAGAGGGAAAGAAGAGGAAGAAGGAAGAAGAGAAAAGTAGAGAAGAAAAGAAAAAGAGGGAAGAGAATATAAGGGAGGAAGAGAAGAGGAAAAAAGGAACAGAAAAAGAAATGGATGAAGGACAGAAAGGAAAAAAGGATGTGGGTAGAGAGAAGGGTGAGAAAAGGAAGAGAGAGAAAGGAGAGAGGGGGGAGAAAGAAGAGAAAGGAGAAAAGGGAGAGAAGGGAGAGAAGGGAGAGAAGGGAGAGAAGGGAGAGAAAGGAGAAAAGAGAGTGAAAGAAGGGGGTGAAAAGAAGGATACAAAGGAAAAGAAAGCAAAAATGAAAAGGAAAAGTGAGGAAGGGAATACGAATGAGAGGGAAGACGTAAATGGAGAGAAGGAGAAAGAACAAGAACGTCACAAGAAGAAAGCAAGAGTTGAATCGACGATTGCAAGTGAAACTGAAGATAACAGCGGAAAAAAGAAAGAGAGGAAAGAAAAGAAAGATAAAGAACCTGCGAAAGATAAAAAAGATAAGAAAGAGAAAAAAGACAAAGACAATGCAAGCAAACTCGATAAAAGCAACAACAAATCTGCCGTTGAAGATGCGTTGGTTTCGGATGATGAGAGTGTAGTCGCTTCCAAGGACCAAACGCGTTCTTTATCACATTCCACAATTCTCACCTCACATTGGCTTGACTCTCAGATCTTGAAAGAATTAGGTAGGATGCTCAAGAAAGTTACCTTTTCTTTATTCTTTGTGCAACTGTCTTTTTTTTGCTCTATACAATTTACTTTATTCTAGTTCTTTTTGTATAGGCGTTGAATTCAAAACGGGATCTTACACAAAGAAAGAAAATGCGATTATTCTAAAAGCTATGGAAGAATATAAGCAGGTAAATTAACCGAGAAAATTCTTCCAACATGAGACTAGAATTTGAATAACACGTCCATTATTCTGATTTTAGCTTCACCAACTAAGCACCGATGAGCTGCAGGGACTCATATATGGAAAAAACAGGAAAGAACACAAAGACTTTTGGAAATGCCTTGGTACCTATTTCTTGCATACCATATATCTACATGCATTGTTCACTATTTGTCCTTCTAACATTGTGAATCGCTCATGGCAGCCACTGCTCTTGGTGATAGGCCTCTCAGGTCAGTTGCACTGCATGTACAGCGAATGAACCATCCGTACAGGAGGACTCCTGCCGAGGCTCCTTGGACTCCTGAAGAAGACGAACAGTTGAAAAAGTATATTGTTTGGTTGTTGCGCTAATCCATTATCGCACTAAATGCGTATGAGGCGGGCCTAACCAGGGATCTTGATTACAGACTAGAACTCCAGTATGGAAAAAACTGGACCAAGATTGGACATCATTTGATGCGAACGGGCAGTCAATGTCGTGATAGATGGCAGGAATATATTCAATGCATAGAGTCTAGGAAGAAAGGTACGAATTATTTGTACTGCGTGCGTTTTTGGACGATACCTCCATTTGAGACAATGGCAAATGCTAATGCTAATCACGTAGGCCCTTGGTCGACAGAGGAGTGTGATCGGTTGTTTGATATTATCTCGGAAATGGTACGTAATGGCCAGTCACCTGAACGGGATATTAAATGGGGAACTGTTAGTAAGAAGATGGATAACACCAGAAGTGCAGATCAATGTCGGCAGAAATGGTAACAATTTGATTACTGTAGGATACATGAGTGAATTGTGGATTGACTTTTATATAAAACGCAGGTTTCGTAATTTACATTCTCGCCTTAAAAATACACCGGGAAAGTGGACAACCATTACCAGTATTCGTTTGTTGAAGAAGTACTTATCAGTGTGTTGTCATTTGTGATAGTATTCTTCATCATCTATCTCACTCGTTTTTTTTTTTCGTATAAATCAGACTCGACCAGTTGAAAGACGTTCATGAAGATAAGGAAGTTTTGTGGGATAGCCTTCAAGACGATATTCAATGGTATGCGAATTTTACTTTCGACACGATTCATTGGTTCGTTTATGTCTCGAATGACCAATCGTTCTTTCCATAGGAATGAGGTAGTAATCCGTGAACAATGGCACAGAATAAAGAGAACAGTCAAAGGTTGGCGGGACATGACATTTCACGGTATGTGGCTACATTGTGTGTATTTTGTACACTATTGCTTATTCTAAACGTCTCATTTGTTATGTGATATATAGAAATAATTACTGAAGCTTTGAAAAATTACGCCAAATTTCTCCCCGAAGACGAACAGTCAAGAACGACTGACGCAGAGTCTTCTGATTAAATAGATGGATCCATAACATGACATCTTAATAATAGAATCACCTATAATTTGTACTGCTAAATTTTTGTTAATAAATTTCATATAACTGTATTTTCCCCTTCTTCATATTCCAAATGACAATAAATACGAAAGCAATAGATATTTTATATCACTTGATCTAACGCGGAACGGAAACGAATCTGTTTTCTGGCTCGAGTGCAGAACTTGGCGTTGGGACACGCAGTTCATCATCCTTCGCACGTAAATCATTAGGAGCAGTGTTCAATCTAAGTTTGGACCCTTCTCTGCGTCCTTTCAATAGATCTTCGATGTGTGAAGTTATAAGATCTATAGCTGGAATGTTATCAGCTCCTCTTGGGATTATGACATCTGCAGTTTTTTTCGTCTATACAGAATTGGAAACGTTGTGTAAATATTAAATGATGATGATCGCGGTGTGATTAATGAGGTTGAAAATTACCGGTAAGATAAAATCCTCATAAGCCGGTTTGACATAATTAAGGTAATGATTAAGAACCTGGTCGAGAGAGAAATGATACCTTTGTTCTGTATCTTGAATGACTAGAGAAAAAAAAAATATCGAGTGTAAGCATTACATTGCAAGTCTATTGTCTATAAATAATTTGCTTGCCTCGTTGAGCTAATCTTTGGTCGCTGTCAACATCCACAAATATTTTCATGGATAGGAAATCACGTATCCTCTGTTCATATAATATCAAGATACCCTCAAACAGGATTACGTCCGGCGAGTGAAGTCTTTTTGCAGGGAGGCATCTGTACACATAGTTTAGGTTTGTTTTGCACGAGTACAGTTAGTTCAATAGTAATCTCATTGTCATTATTAATACGAGTTTTCGCAAAAAAAAACATACCAAATGAAAGCCGACCTTGTGCGTGTTTTATAATCATAAGACGGAAGTGCAACTTCCTTCCCTGACTTCAAGTCGCTTAGAACTTGCTCTACTAGATCAAAATCAAAAGCCGCTATTTTTTTATAGAGAAGCGAACGACGTCAAACCATAATCGGATCATCGGCTGAAAAAAAACAAACAAAATGACAGTGTCTGTTATCTTTACACGGATGGTCAAAGCTGAATTCTGCCCTCTCAGCTAGCGATCTCTCTTCGTCGGTCAGTATACGATAAAAGTCTCCAAGACTAATAACAACAACGTTGCGTAATGTTTTAGCTCGTTTACGAAGTCGGTCCATGATCATATTACAGACGGTTTTCTGTTGATAAGATTTGTAACAAAAAGTTGTCGAATTAGTACTCGACGAAATCGATATTGGGGGAGATTGGTTTATTCCATTGAGAAACACCATCGTCAGTTTTTAGGTCAATCAGTAACTTTTACTAATGAGTTTACCTTTCCACTAGCTGATCCGCCTACAAAGTATTAAAAGAAATAAATACGGGTTTTATTACAAGTCTTTTTCCGATCGATGCATATGTTTATGATATATACCAGCTACACCAATAATAAAAGGCGAATGTGTAATGGGTGTTGTCTTATCTGTCGAGGGCAAACCGTCTTGAGTCATGGTTGAATTGACGTTAATATTACCAAACAATGTTTAATATACTTTTGTCTTACGTCACGTGTTCTCACCGTCGTTTTGATTGGTAACGCATCACATATCGATAAGATATTCAGACCGGGATGAATTAATGTTACAACAAAGTCTTAGACTTTTGTTTAATGGAAAGAAATTTACTATGCCTAACACTGGATTTGCTCTCGTTACAAGAAACTTGGCTCGTACAACTCTTACTCCAGTAAACGCATTACTTAGTGCTGGGTTAGTTCGAGTAATTGATATATCATTTAGTACGCGCTTAGTCCTAACACTCTATTCATACTGCAAAGAAGGTTACCAACGATTATATAACAACGAGCTATATATCATACTCGACATGCGTGTTTGACTAGTCAACTAAGTCCTACGGCTCGCTCTTTTAATCTTGTTAATAAAGCTTACAATGCGGAAGGGTATGAATTTTTAATTTGTAAAATCGGATGGCGTTTGTTTTAGCAAAGCAGCTGTTATTCACACGCAAATTCACACGCGAATTCACACTTGAATTGAAGGTTGTATTAGTTTCAAGATATATGGATTATGAATAACCAATGAAATCATCTGTAAAGAAAGAATGGATTTACGAGAAGTATTTTTCCGGGAAATTACAAATTCTGGAATGATGCAAATGAACGAAGATTTAAAGTAACATTCTTGACAACTAATTTTGATATTAGTTGACTTGATAGAACACTGAGCGTACTTACTTAAATTACCATAAAGTACCGCAAAACATTAGACGATGAATTATCCTCTAATACTAATATTAATATTATATCGGTATAAGCAGCCCGAGTTGAATATTATTAGGACGAAAGCACGTACATACGCGTGATGTAACACAATAATTGTGAGAAAATTTATTTTGAACCCATTTCGCCAACTTCAGAATCCAGTAATTGACAACTTGATTAAATCGTCCTTAGAAAGTAAACATGAACTTAGTGGATTCCTTACGAGAAAATTTCTGACATAAAGCCAACTCAAATTGACAATGTTCGTTATGCTACCTATACCTACAAGCCTGATTCTGATGTGACGATAGTATTTTTGGAAAGTAACAAAGGCTGTATGCTAACTCTAGTGAGTGAATTTACTCACCTCCAACACGCAAGTTCAACAATGACATTAATCACTTTAGAAGATATTCCAAATGGCCCGAAAGTCGTAACAACTTTCATAAAAGAATTCACTGAGTATGAAGATTACTATTACATGGTTGCTCATAAATGGTTTTACCATTACTATCTCGATATATTCTGTTACTGCATGCAGAATACTTTTATGTAGTCCCAGCGTGGTGCATCTGTGGACGTAAATGATTATCCGATGGATGGGCTAGCAACAACAAGCAATTCGATGAGACTATTAAGAAATCTCAATTACAAACAAACTCAGCAAATCATGCCTATTTGGAATGACCGTATTTATGTTGAGGAGAATTACATATACTTATGTAGTCTACCTACTCCTGAATGCATTAAATTGATTCCACAGACAGACGCATAATTTATATTATGCCGAGGTAACCTACAGTATTTACTTATGCGTCATGTTTATTGAATAGTTTAGACTTATTATTATGTATCATTTTCACTGTATTCTTACCACTGATGTTTGGTTACTATCAGATTTACGTATGATGCGAGCAAACAAAAGTATTGTTTAATTAATAAAAGAAAAAAAAATAGACCCCAAGATAAATGCATTCTGTTATCGATGTAAAGCACCACAACCTGTCGATTGCAACAAGTCATTTATTATGGAATCATGGATGTATTTGGAGAGAAAATACGATGCATACATACAGTGAATCGAATACTCTCTATTACTATTGACAGGCGTACAAGAAATGGCATGATGCACACACATAAATGAATGGATAAAGTGACACTCAAAAAGATAGGGACTATTTCATGTGGTGAGCGATGTAAATGGTATTATTAACTTGCAATGCATTTAACATCGATTAATGCTGTAACGACCATTTATAGCTAACTAATGCATTCCCAGCAACCTTTGAGAATGTTCTACCACAGTATACACTCGCCATTGAATGGAACAGTCTATACTGTCAAGTATGAAAAGTATTCAGAAGTAAAGAAACGGTTGTACTCGAACGGTTTAAAAGTTTTGATGAAATGCTGGAATTATTTATTTCCGAGGTACGCAATAATATAAATAATAATAATTGGTAGTATCAATTAAAGTGGTATTTAATTTGATGCTGTAATTATTTATATTTAGTAGTTAAGAAACTATGCCAAATGCACAATAGTTTCTTTAATATTTATGGAGTGACACAAGACACAGAAATTAGAGAGTACATGATTGTTATGCAAATATGCTAACAATGGCAAATGGTAGTCTTTGTCTTATTTGGATCAAAATATTAATAAATTGATGTGGAAGATGAAATTACGGCATTTGAGGCATATTGCACTCTATCTGATGGAAAATTGGATGTGCATTCTTTTGGTGTCATTATGCATTCTATGGCAAGATAGTAATAGGTAGTTTGATAGATGTTTAGTATGCAATATTATGGGCAGACTACGACCATTATACCTGATTCCGTACCAGAGGAATAAACAAAATCAATTTGCAAATATTAATATCAACGCAACGTTGACCACTTTTATGATATAGTGACTCAAACTCTTTGAAGCCACTCCACTAATGAATTTTGGTTAATTTCGGTGTACTAGTCTTGATGTTTATTGAATTTGCCTATCATATTCAGCCCCTTTTTTCTTTAAGAATTCTTGTCAAGACAACTTGTATTTTTCTACTGGAGTCTAAGATTTTATTATGTTTGGCAAATGTTTTTAAATACACCATGTACTACTATTACTATCAAATTTTTTGTAACACGCCATGCATATAAAATCGAAAACTTGATTTTATTCGTGCTTGCATTCCTTGCCCGAATGTAGTGCTAGTATCTTGGGCCGTGCGACAGACTTTTTGACGCTCAATAAATTTTCTATAATATCTTACAAGTATCCGTTAATATGCATACTTTGAGTACCCTGAGAACCTTTTCATGAACAGGCATCTTGTCTACATTTTATTCTTATTTGATATACGGCATTCCGGCTCCATTAATTTTGTAGTATGTAGACATATTCTCATTGTACTTATTTCGACGAGCGTATACTATTGTCAGCAATGGTTTTTAACATACACGAGGTAAGTTGGTTAAACTGTCTTCTTCACCATTATTATTATCATGGTTATCCGATTCATTGGTTTTGTCAGCTTGAAAACATTATCGTGCAAACGCATACCTCAATTATTTTGAGCATACGACCACATTACTCAAGAATACAGTAGGTTTGTAAGCTGTTGATGATTATCATTTGCGTAGTTATTGTGAATTATAACATGGTATTAGTATTCGATCAGTTAATTGGTGACTGTGACGAATTTAATATCCAAGTTGATTAACAACCTTGATAACTCGTTATCAATTTCGGATAGAAGCTCATGTTTCGTTGAAGTAAGGATATTATTATTATACTTTACTTGCCATGGAGCGCGTGACGCATGTTGTGTTAAATTAAATCGTATTTTGATACCTTTTTTTTAGGACCTGTGTAAGTAATGACGAGACTTTGGAAAATCAAACGGTTTACGGATTTTAACTTTGTATCCTACTAGCTGGTTGTGAAGGAGTTGCGACATGAGACCGTCGGGGTAGATCTTCACAATGATGGAGAAGGTGTTTGACATGCGTCCTTCGATGGGCAACGTTTGCTTATGCAAGAGTCAGAAACTTTGTTCAATCGCGTACTTTATCCTATCCTCGTTTCCAAACGGAATAAATCAGGCATGTAATAGGAAATGATTGTCATTGGAGGTGTTGCGCATTTGGATTTTACTTTAAGTGAAGTTTTGAATAAACTGATGTTTTATACATATTTGCACTGATTAAACAATGCATTATGAACATCGACTTGAAATAGTTAATTATCGATCGAACAGTTTTTCCAAAGAAAACGCATGTCTTTTAAATTTGGATGTGCTACATTTTTCTAAGTATTAATTTTATGATATGGTGTGTATCAAATGCATGGACTAAGACTAGTGCGGACAAAGTAAACAAATCCATGTTATTGTTTTATTTCCAAAAACTGTTTGCAACAGGGAGGATTTGGAGAATCTAGTAATTTCTTTAAAATTTTTGTGGGAAAAATTTTAGGTATAATTATGTGACGATATTAATATTGATGGCAGAAAAAGTAATTGGTAAACGCAACTTGATAATTTAGTGTCTGATACTCTCTGAAATAAGATAAAAAGGTATGGTTGAAATAAATTCAAATTATGTTCCTGCTGCCATTGTCAGTATTGCCATGATATTTGGATTTTTTTTTTATATTTTGTATATTTTATAGGGTTGCCTTTTTTTTACCTAATAATTTGGCATCATTAATCTTAAAAACACATGAAAAAATTTCCTTCTTTAGAATGTTTCTAGTTAGTCGGTTAATCGGGACAACTGATTTCTCTTTTGTCAATTAGAAAGCAGTTATTCTCTATTATTATTTCCATCGTGAATTTGATTTTTTACATAGACCATGATATAATAATAATAATAATAATTTATAATCTTGATATATTTTGTTATTTTTATATTATTATTTTAGAAATTCGTCCATGGATTTGCTGATTGTAAAGTCAAACGTTCACATGCTCCATAATAATCATCCATCCAAAATAAAAAGAGATTGCCAAAAGGGGTTGACCATATATAATACTGACTATCGTTATATCAATATACCAAAAGTTCTATAGTCTATTGCAGATTTCTCCATTTTAATCTTTGCCAATTTATTATCCCTTTTTGTACTACATTCTAATGGATGCAACGTGAAAATGTTGTACAATTGCTTCATATTCATATCATATGACGCACTGACCAATCGCGCGCTTACATAATAATTTGTAGTTTACTCGAGTGTAGATGATTACTGAACTGAAACCTCCCGCCGATCCCGACTCGAAATGTTGCATACAACGTTTACAAGAAGGAAAAAAAAAAAGAAAAATTTATTGAACACCTGGTAGCGTGTGTCCTCTTCAACTGACCAAACACAAAGAGAAAAAAAAACCACTAAAACTAACCGATTCACAAAAAATTACATGATCACAACCTTCTCAGTAATGTATCTTTTGAAATCTCGGCGTGTCGGAAGTGATTGATTTCGTAATAAAGTATGGAAAACATTGAATCGAAGAAAAAAAAAAGGTGAAAAAACGGGGGAAAGAGACGTGAATTATACTTACAAAGAAAAACGAGATGAAAATGAATTCGTATGACAACGACATCAAAGAAAACCAAATAAAAGAAAGAAAAAAAGAAAAGAAAAAAGAAACAAGAAACACAGATCATTATTGCTTTTGAATATGGGGTTTTGCATATTTAACATTTCCAACAAAAAAAACGAAATCGAGTCTTCAACAATGGATGACATGCAGTGTGACACAGCGAGAAATAACACGCCGGGAGAGGTGTGATATACAGAAGATACTGAGAAGAAGGTGAGGGAAAAAGATTATTGACGGATGGGAGGGGGAGAGAAGAAGAGAGCGGGAAAATGCGCAAGTCTCTCAATGTTTAGGATATGCATGTTACATGCAATCGTATAAAGATGTCAGTTCACATCGCTGAGAAGTTGCTTCTCGAGAATATACTTTCCTTCTTTATATCGTTGGCTATGATCGTAAGCCTTTTCCTGTCAATCAGAAGGGAATGCGAGGAGAATGCAAGAGTTGAGTGGACAGCAAACGGTGAAGAAGAAGAAGAAGAAGAAGAAGAAAAAGAAAAGAAGAAGAAGAACAACACCACCACCACCACCACCGTCTCGGATAAATCATCAACAATGCTATGCTTGATTTCAATCATACAGAATAAATACTCACGTATTTCCACCCTAACACTGCCCGACAGCGAGAACAAATGATGTCTTTAACAGTGTGAAGACCCGTAGTCATCTGGCGATCTTCGGCAGGACCTTCTTCAACGTTAACTCTGCAAAGAACACAAGTGTCCCCCCGAAACGAAAGAAGAAGAAGAAGAAAAGACGAATCACCACACGAATTCGCGGAAAGGGGGTGGAAAGAATTTATAAGCGTGTGTAGTCTAAATACGCAATACCTTTAATATAGGTCAAGCATAGCATTTCCCTTTACTGAGAGAGATCACCAATGACAACTACTTACACAGTTTCAAAGAGATAAGCACGACCATGAACTCCTTGGAAAGCCTGTTATAACGCACCCACACTCAGTCCAATTACTACCAACGTTATACAATTCTCATACACTATAACCAAATACTGACTGCTGTTGTTCGTACTAAATAGTTGCTCGTTCCCAGGTTCAACCACCTATCCTCTCTGTATTCGTACGTCTCTCTTGTTGTGTTTGTCTGTTTATCTCTCTCTCTCTCTCTCATTTCACTCTCTCACACTCTCTTTTTCCGTCACTTGTTGAAAACCCACCTTTGATATGATATTATCACTGGTAGACAGATGTGTTCGACACTTGTTGCATCCAAAAATACGAGTTCCGTCTAAATAAGTGCGATAAGTCAAACCCATTTGTTTGTATTATAATATCGAGTTCGCTTCTCGCGTTGTTTCTTTTTCGCAAAATACTATTCCGTTTAAACTCGGGTTTTTACAAACAGTTCGGCTTGAAGGAATACACGACCCGCGGATATGCTTATCAATGTCAACTCTCACTATAAACCTATCTCAAAAGTAGAAGCAGTGTAAGGGTATATATATCGCTTGTCCTTGTTGTGAGAGTTTATATTGTCCACAGACCCCCAAACATTCCCTTCTGCTTCTTATGTTATCGTGCGTGGTTTGTGCAATCTCTTCTGATTCGTCTTGTGTATTTGCCACATGATTTTTGCTGTTGTAAAGTTGGATGTTGTAACACAGTCTCATTAAGTCGGAAAATGAATGATTCGGCACTAGTTTAGAATGGGTTATTTCTGTTTGGGGGGGCAAAAAGGAGAAGGAGGAGGTATGGAAGGGGACAAGTGTGGAAATGAGCTGCAATCTAGTTGTATTAAGATAGAACATGTATTTGTATCAAGACATTTTTATTTTTGAAGAGAGAATGCACGTCACTTATATTTACTGTATTAGCGATCCAAGAAAAAAAAACTTGGATACACGTTTCGATTATCAGTGGATCTACTCCAGCGAAAGTTCAATAAAGACGTTTAAACACAAACTTTATATTCTGTGAACCATTTTACTTGATTCAATTTTGATTCCACATTCTCATGCCACCAATTTTTCCATCCGCTCTTCCATTCACGCCTCTGCTTCGTCTCTTTAACCAAATTACCAAACCCGTCATTTTTAATACTTATTCCCACAACTTTTCCAGAACCCGTACCACACTTTCTCTCATAAACCCGTCTACCGCCACATCGCTCCCTTCTGTCCTTTCCTCGACTCCTGTCGACGTTTCCTCTGCTGTTCATGCAGCACAGAAAGCGTTGCACGGCAACTGGGGACAATTATCCGGTGCAGAAAGGAGAGAAGTATTGAGAGACATTGCAGATGCAATCGAAAAGCGTTTAAAAGATTTTGTACAAGTGGAAATTACAAATGCGGGAATGGTAAAAAAGGATGCGATAGATGAAGTTAACGAAGCGGTAGAGTGTTTTCGGTAAAAAGTGTTTGAATAAAGTATACAGCAAGTCGAGACTAAAGAGAGGTTTCCCATAATTTTGATCCGGTTTTTTTACCATCCGCCTCTTTTTTTTTCTCTTACGTAATAGCTTCTTCGCAGGATATGCCGACAAGCGTTATGGTACATCCTATTCTGCACTCTCTCGTATTTACCACTCTTACAAGGTCCCTTCTCCATATGGTATCACTGCATTGATCACTCCTTTTAATTATCCTCTTCTTCTTGCATGCTGGAAACTGGCCCCCGCATTAGCTTGCGGTAACACAGTCCTCCTCAAACCCGCACCACAGACTCCGTTAGCTGCGTTGTTGTTGGGCAAGGTTATTGAGGATGTTGGTGTAGACAAGGGAGTCGTAAATGTATTGCCTGGAGGTAGAGACGTTGGGCTGGAAGTGGTGAAGAATGAACACGTTAAAATGGTTAGCTTTACCGGAAGTCTCAAAGGAGGGCGAGAAGTCTTGAGAACGATAGGAAATGAAGATGAAAATTCAACACCAAAGAGCATATATGGGTCACGCGTTAACCACTCGAACGCAATGGAATTCACTAAACCGACGGCAACCCTAAAAAAAATGCTCTTAGAATTGGGCGGAAATGCTCCCTTGATCGTCTTCCCGGACGTAGACTTGTCAGCCGCGGTCGAAGACGTTATAATGGCATCCTTTTCCAATGCAGGGCAAAATTGCTGTGCTGGAAAGCGTCTCTACATCCACCAAGATGTCTATTCAAAGTTTCTCGACAAACTTTACGATCGCGTAAAATCCCTTCGTGTCGATAATGCAGACAAAGAAGATACTGAAGTAGGACCTGTTATCAGCGAAACTGCTCTTAATGAGATTGTTGAATGGGTTGAGAGGGAAATAGAGGCGAAAAAAGTCGAGGTCATTTACGGCGGAAAAAGAATGGAGAGAAAGGGGTTTTTCGTATATCCGACATTGTTAAAGCCGACAACCAATGATGCGAACGTGGGATACGACGCAGGTGAAGTATTCGGACCCGTTCTGACGGTAATGTCTTTTCGTTCAATGGAAGAGGTCGTCGCATCTGCCAATTTGTCGGGATATGGATTAGCGGCTGGTGTATGGACGAGCGATTTCGCACGAGCAGAATATTGTATCAGCAAATTAAATGCAGGCGTAGTTTGGGTTAATTGTTATAATGCTACACATCCTTATTTGTGTTTTGGTGGGATGGGAAATAGTGGTTTTGGAAGGGAATTGGGTGTAGAAGCGATGAAGGAATATTCGGTGCTGAAGAGCATCTGTGTCAGGAGGGGGAAATTGTAAATAAAGTTAATGCAGTCGAGATATGTTTATGCACGTCGCCTGCGAATGCACTTTTTGGGTTTAAAGACTATTTTTGTGTCACCAAATATTCCCAATACAGTTGGCTCCTTCATCATCGTTATTACTTGACAACGTTTAGTTAATAGATCATAAGATCTGCCTCCCCCCTTTTTTTCTGGCGATAGCCCCTGAAATCAGACATACAGGTAACAGCGGGTTAATATTATTAATCTGTCACAATTAATGCCTTAGCACATGATACAAACAAGAACTGACCGGGTGATTTTTATACCTCGAATATGCATCGTTGACAACCATACAGGCTTGCTTGGTATAATAGAATTGGTACTCTCATTACCCCTATCCAACGCTATGTCTTATGAGTGAACGTTTAACTGCTACGTCACAAAGAAAAGTCGATCGATCTATCCATTCATGACAACTAAAAATGACTGGACTTTAATATATTAATCATCCTTCATATTTGTTCTAACTTGATTCAAAAAATAATTTTTATACTCAACGCTTCTTGACAAATTATTATTTTATTTGAAAAGGTTTTTAATTATCATTTTGAAAAATATTGAAAATTATAGATATAGTTTTGATAGGTGTGGAAATTGAAGTCGGTACAATTGAAAACTCAGAGGAAACATCGACGGGCAGAACATTTTTTCCTATTAATCAACATGACGTTATGACAATGCATTATAAGAAATACTATGCTACTTGCGAAGAACTTATTAAGTTTACAATAAAACATTATTGCTTATTAGGCCTTACTAAAGTATCGAGATGAATAAAAACAAGTGCACTTTTAATAACAAATAACGACTATTAATAGTCATTACAAGAGACAAAACCACTCCAGGGAAATAGTTTTACTTTCTGGCAGTAACCAAATTACTTTTCTGCTAGAAAAAAGGCTTGCTGTATAAACAGATTTACATTATTACCCGAATTTGTCTACTTTTGTACTTCAAATAATAGTCTATTCGCAAGAGCGTCATAACGTGAGATTATAATTATGTGATACGTTGGTGTTCGAAATATAAGCATACGAACGCTCCGCTGCAAAATACATAAGTTTACCAACTTGTTACCAATCCGAAACACATGGAAGGAACTTTTGATAATCAAATAATTCTGAAATTCACAGATCGTCGCCAGAATTGAAACAATTCCATAAAATTTCGAGTACGCGGTTCCGCACCATCCTAGTCAACTTTAGAACACAAACACGCATAAAAGGTTGAACATAATATTCTACACAGAATATACCCGACACAACTTTATTATTGTAAATGGTTATTACACTTGTTAAAGTTATTCTTCCTAACATTAGTACAGAAAATTCTGTGTGACACCCTTTTCTTATGTTTGTTAATCTTAATTTGCTAGCGTACTCCTTAATTTGTTTTTCTTATTTCTTTCTTTACTCCAGCCTGTTCTGCTGCTTTTTCATACCATTCAAGTGCCATTTTAATATGCTGACTGGCACAATTCAGTTACACTCTTAATGGCAAAATGAGATCCAGCAATTTTGCTATCGTGTTTATTGTTCTCAACTTGCACTGTTTTACTGCACTCTGATATAACTCAATTGCTTTTTGGTCATCTTTCTCTACTCCAATTCCATTAGCATAACATTCAGCAAAATTGAGCAACAGCATGTCCTTGTTCAGCTGCTTTTTTATAACATTCAACTGCTCTTTCTCTACCCCAATTCCATTTTCATAACATTAAAGCAAGACCTAATTGAGTAATGACATATCCTCTTCAGCTGCTCTTTTAAACAGCTCCACTGTTTTCTGACCATTTTCCTCTACTCCGATTCCATTCTCATAACACCCACGAAGATTAAATTGAGCATTGACATCTCCTTGTTCAGCGACTGTGTGATATGATTTATATTGATCTTCTTTTGCCATTCTAGTATAAGTCTCACATATAGCAAAAAGGGTTTTCAGATAAAAAAACAGTGTGCAAGGCTGAAGCCGGACAAATACGCAAGGCAGTGTGACGGGAAGTACTTGTATCGCAGTCAGGATTAAGACTCTCAGTGTTACAACCGAATGGCGACGAATCTTGTAGCACACAAATGCAGCAAAAATTGCGAAATTGTTTACGTATAACAAATTTTGATCTTCATTTCAATAATTGTTTTCATATTCCTTGCCATAGTTCTCTTATTCAGTAATTAAATATACGATATTGTTATTTGCTTCATTCAGGGTAAAGTCGCCAAAAAGTTAAACACTTAACCTCACCGACGGTAACGAGGGTCGAGCTTGTCATCGATTCCGTAGGGACTTTGACGATAGGATTATTATTTACAAACGCGATTTAGTGAATGATAACTTCCTCAGCTTATTGAACTACATAAGACTGATTAAGGACATTAATGTCAGTAATAGGCTTAGCTCATTTTTATATATTATACTCCTTGTGATTAGTAAATCCAATTCCAGATACAGTACATATGTATTACTATCTGGGCTGTGCCTTTAATGCTTCTTGGGCGATTGTCATAGCGTGAGCTAGGTTCATGCGCTACGGCAATGCTGCGGCTCCATTTTGCCCAAATAACGCAAAATAAGCCCATAGCTGTTTAGCTCCCGGTTTACCTGGATTCTCGAGTTTTCCGGACGATATAGCATTTTGTAGCCAGATTAATAACTTTTGATTTTTTCTAGAGACCTAAATGTTCGTGGAGTATCTTCCTGACTCCGATTTTTCGCATAACCTGTTACGCCAGCATTTCTGCCGGAGGCATACAAAGCATTATTATACCATCAGTAAGGGCTTGCAAATCAGGACACGTATTAATATTGTAACCGATTCTAAGGTAAAATGATCTTGGTAATCAATTTTTTCAAAATCCCCAGTAAATTTTCGACGATTTCTGTGTAATCTCAGAAATTTTTGTCGCTATACGGAGCATTAAGAGTCCGTAATTCTTTGCGAAGCCGAGAGAGCCTAGAGGACCCAGTCATTCGTATCATTACGCTTGCCCGTTTATCGAAGGCGTCTTCGTGCTTGATTCCGCTTTCTATAATCCGTAAGGCCTTTGAGCAATCCAGAAGTAAGGTCGGTTGTTCTCATCTCTGGAGTAAGATTGTATTTTCAACGATTTTTGTTGCAATAGCAGACATTGTAATAATTATATCGATTTTAGGTTATACCCACTTGGATCGATTATATACTATGCAAAATACTCTTTCAATTCGAAAAGACTTATTCATTGGTTGCCTCTTGGTCGTATTATTAATTTTTAATTCGATTTAGTATGAAGAACAAAAAAATTCTCTGCTTCGCAGAGCGCTCTGCGCTTCCTTATCAATATGTCTACCCCTGTATAATCTGATCGTGCGCGTGGAAAACGTACTAGCCATTTTCTTGGGGTATCGCGATATTGTTTACCCATTCTTCGTCACTATAGACTGGTGTATCCTCATTCTCCCATTCACGGAGATATATCTCCTCACCTATCAACCGCTCAATAGAGCCGGGTCATTCGAAGCAACCGAGATGTTTCGTGTGTTTGATTAATATAATACAACCATTCAATTCATTGAGCAGCTTAGTTTATTAACGGAAATTCGTGGTGTTCTTCTAGTAAAAACAACAAGTTTGTCCCCTTCATAGTCTTCTATAGTTTGTTGAGCATCTTTTCAAACCATGTTTTACAATGAATTTGCTGAAATAAATACGGATGTTTTTTTTTCTCGTGGGATTTCTTAGCCGTAAGATCTGCTGAATTGCCAGTTGCTACAAAGGCCATCGCGAAATATCAGAGGCGTTTATCTGCTAAAAATTTTCCCGAAATTCTTTGCAGTCTTATTGTCAATACTGGAGCATCTCTCGACCTAGCTTCAAAAAAGATATCAGCTCAGCTAAATCTGACCGTGTAAACGTATCTAACAATATTAAAGGAATTGCGAGAAAATTGAAGCTGCCGATGCGGAATTAATGGCCAATGCCCCAGACATTAGTCCTGACGACGCTGAAATTATCAAACAAATGCCTACCGTTATTTACCGATTACAACGCCATTATTTATATGCTTCAGGTGATATTAATATTAATATAGGAGGTTTGGATGATACTCGAGACTGGGGCATGATACCATTGATTGGATTAAACTATGTAATATAGATTTCGTAAAAACAATTCAACAATCCTGAAACCTTATTACATTTTAAGAAACTGGCATATTCCCAAAGACAAGGTTCTAATGCAATGAAAGCTTTGGAAAATATAAAATAAAGAAGAGATGCAAATCAATTTCCCTTTCTGTGTTACCAAAATTCCAATAATAATAACGGGTTGAAATAGGTAAATCAAATAAGATTGCCAAAGAAATAAGAGAGCTGTATAACGTTATTAACGAATAATGCCACACAGATACAGACTTAATCTAAAGAGCAGTACTGCTTAGGTGCTTACTAGCTACGATCACGACAAATTATTATTTCGCCCTAGTGGTAGCTTGACGTATCCCAAATGGGAAGAGGTAAAATACAACTGAAGTCTCATAACACAAAAAACGTCTAATCATATCACAGGTTATTTGTATCTCAAATCGTTTAGTGAATTATTAAAGGGATTGGAACGACGATTGAAATTCAATGGGCATTCGAGTTCATATGTAAGTATTCCTTCTTTGCGAAATAGTTGTCTTTTGATCTTTAATACTAACGTGACTTTTGTGATTATACCCACAGCCCTGGCATGGTCACCTCAATGCTTCTGTAAGGGATTTATGCCATTATCCAGTATAGCGTTGGGAAGCAAAGCTGGCATTATTACTTTGTGGAGGTTGTTGTTATAGTAAACATTATTATCACCTTTCAAATTCTCTCGTTTCTAACATTCGGCGATATTCTTTTTATATCTCGCGCTCATTACACAGTTATACTTACTATCTTGTTTACAAGATTGATGCGTGTCGGTCCTGGATAATTACTTTGGAATGGTCGCGCTGGTGGACGACTGATGACGATACAAGTCAGTTTGGTACTGATGTTGTGATGATAAGGTCCCAGCGGGCTTGCCATAACTCTACTCGGCACGCACTGCTGATAGTTGGATGTCTCGATGGATCTTGTTCTTTGCGGAAAATAACACTTTGTTATAGAAGATCAGAGCTACCTGATCAGGAGGAAGATGAGATTAATGCAGAGAAAGAAACTGTTTTACTTGAAGGAGACAAACGAGAGCCTTGTTTTAATAAAATGGTATTCAGATCATGTATTTTATCATACGACTAAACATAATATATTAACCTTTGTGCTTCAATTCACAGTGTTATCAACGCGATAAACTCGCCATGAGCAAAATGTCTATGCTATTTATATGGGCGCCAACGCTTCCTGTTTATGACAATTTTGAATCTGTCATGCCAATCACTTTTGATTTCTCTGATACTGTGCTCATTGCCGGTAAATATTGATAATTCGTTCTCCTCCTATGATTTCTTCCCCGTTAATTGAATATAGCTTATCGCTCGACTGGAAACCTTTTAGGCATAAGCTGGAATAATGATGGTACTCAACTGAGCGCCTTCAGCTTGGAAGGAAAGCAATGGGTTCTCGACATTTCAGATTTTGGCAAATTAATTAACAAAGCCGCTACGGAACGCTTGAGGGAAAATGTAGAAAATCAGTTAAAAGACGCGTTTTGGAAGGTGATGGTCGACGAAAAAGATCCCGAAAATGAAAGTGAAGATGATGAAGGCGACGATGAAATTGGTTCTCCACTACCCTTTAATATTGATGGGCTTGACGGTAACTTTGATGGGATAACGAATGAAGATGACGCAGATGTTGAAGAAGAAGAAGAAGAAGAAAGTTTTAGACCGGTACAAGTACAAGCAAAACCAGCAATCCAAAAGTATTAAGAACAATAGAACAGATTGCGAAGAGACTATGGCCGAAAGCTGTATTTCAAAAAGACGGTGTAACAAATAATGAAACATGGACATGGATGAAGCAAAGGCATATACGTCGAATTTGTTAATGCAACTGCAAATGAGATGCATCAGCGAATGGAATATTTGTGGCTTTTGTTTTCGCGTACGTTTATTTTATTTATTCTATTATGACTTTTTCGTAAATTGCAAGACGTGTACTTGTTCTGATATGTGTTGGGTCTGCCTTAAAGTGATATCTGGTTATGACATGGACTATTTGACAACCAAATCAAAACAAAGCCTATCTGTGTTTTGTCCTGACCGAAAACGATGAACTTGATGTTGGCATAATAGAAACGTACTCTAACGGTCTTGCATTGTCAATCGAGAATAAACATTTGAGTGAGAATTCAATACGACTGTTTCATTTACTTTGTATTTCACGTGTTATTTTATTGATGTTTTTTTTCCCCCCTAGTTCTGGAAGCCTCCCCCGCTTATCTTCTCTGGGATTTCCTCGAATATGCCGATTTCGAACTGCATTTTGATGGACCCGATAACTTTTCGAATCTCGTGCAAACTTGTGAACGGCAATACACGAAATTTTCTGAAACGTCGCTGATAGACTATTGGGAACAAACATCTGGATTTGATATTCTGTACGTCTGCAAGGTGACGCGAGCATAAACAGCAAAAGATGACTCTTGACGTTTTCATTCATTGTAGGAATTCAAGTACAGAAGATTTGATTGAATAGTGGAGAGATTTCTTTTATGACGACTGCGCTTTTAATGCGCGACGGCTTATTATATATCTCTACAGTTCGATTAAGGTAATTTTGGTGAATAGTACATGTCGTAATTTTGACAGTCAGCACTTACTTTTCTTAAGCACTTAGAACTCAGCAGTGAGCTTCTATCCAAATCAGAAGGAATGAAATATGAGCACATATCACTGATTGAAAAGCAGCAGCTGAACATTATTTTAAAAGTGGCGGATTATGGTAAGTATACTGTACTTTCGACTAGACTGGTGAGTTTGCGGTTCACTTAGTCCGCCCTCGTTGTCCAACGATTTGAGTGGGTGGGCAGTGGGTTGACACGGCGTTTATGTGAATAATAATTCTATTTGATCATTCACTCTTAGTCGAAGATCAACGGTTTATATTGCGCGCCTGTGATTACGCAATTTTGCACCAGAAGGATGACAAGTCTTTACTTCAACTAGTCAAACACGAAATCAAGTTTTGACTTGTTTTATTTTAAAGCAGATAATTTTCCTTTGACTCTGTGCGGTATAATAATTGGTCTTGTTATATCGTATGTACCTATTTATATTTGATACGCGTGATTATTCTCGCATAGTAAAGTAAGATTATAAATTAGGTGTCTAGCTGATGATTGGGGTGGCGAGATGAAGCTAAATTAGTGTTTACATGTCAATTTCGAATGGAGAGAAGTTCATTAAATATTACTAACGCGTTTTCTAGTATTAGTATGTTGGCATACTGCAAGCATTCATTTTGTTGTGTTCCGACAAACTTTATTTCCTCACGTGTTAGGCTGTAGAAATGCTGTTGGAGATAAAAATATACATACATTACATTGGATAACTGTATAATTGAATCAAATAGATCAGTTCAGTTCTTACGGAAAGTTAGTTGTAAACTATTAACATGCAATGTTATACCAGTCTATATTTTGTTGCAGTATTAAACTTGATAATCTATGCGTTTAGATCGAATTCAATTAAAATGAAAATTAATTTATCTGCTTATCTTTGAAGTTTTGCATACATAATTCGTGTGCTTAGCTGATAGAAAGTCATCGATGTGTTTCAGATAACTATTATTGTGTCAATGTATTCCACTATTTTCATGCATTTGGGTAAGGATAAAAATTTAACCAAATAATTAGTAGATAACTCTCGCTGTCCCGGCGATATATAAGGTCCGAATGGCATTAATTGTTTCCATTATCCCCTTTTTGGTAATTAAATACTATAATGCCTGATATATCCTTGCGCAAACTGCATATATTTCGTTGATACAAATATATTATTACTGGTTATAGGCAAAGTTCGATGATATTAAATCTGACACAGTAATAGTGAGCATTTGTTAATCACCGTATGACGGTGTATACTGTATTCTATACCGTTTTGTAACTTTGCTCCCTTTCAAACAAAGCAAATGAATGTTTAACTTTTCATTTGGCAAGAAAACAATGTTTAAAAAAGCAGGAACCGATTATTTTACAAATACTGCGGTGAAAATATTCTTTATTACATAAACATATTTCATATTAATAATTGTATTCTAACTACTATCGTCATTTTTCGTTTCCTAAGTAGTAATGACGAATGTCAATACAGTAAAGTCTCATCACAATAACTTATTTTACTTATTACGTTAATCCGTTGCATTGCAATCTTTTTAATTCGCGTCCAATCCACACCGTTAAGACTCCAAGTATCGGGATAACTCCCCTTTCAAATAGTGCTGGTTGTTATCCTACAAGGTGATGGATAAAAATAAATTAGCGTTTTTTTAATACAGTTTTTTACTGTTTTTTCTGTTACAGATGCAAAATTGGCTCCCGGAGGTTTCCTCCAGCTGTGCTAAACTGATTAGGAAAAAAAATGCTATCGCTTTGTTGACTTCTGCTCAAGCTCGACATTATATCTTGACGATAACGATACGATAATGTCTATGAATAATTTTGGTCTTATTTTTATGTTTGGCGCACAAATTAGTTTCGACGTTGTTTGGTATTGTAAAACACCACGCAACGTGTTTCACTAACGGTAATAGCATACGCCGTAAGGAAGAACATCGGGGAGGAGCGAACTGGTTAGCAAATTAATTTCAAATTTCCATAATGCTATTAACCATTATTATACCTTCGTAGTAATAATATCTCGTTACGAGTTCTTAACATGACAAGAATGATGAAGAGAAGTATTAGACTGTTAAAGTTCTTTACCTATTGAAGACGTAGTACAAGTTTAGATTAGCAAAACATGTGTAATGTAACACACATGTTAACATTTACAGCATTTGTTGAATTTTCTAATTCAACCTGTTACTATGTCGCTAGCATCAGAGACTGTTAATAATCCAACCATTGTCAACTTGATCCAATCCAGTTATGTGGATGAATACAATAAACTTGAATGCATTTCTTTCGAAGAAATCACCAACGTAAAGCCAACTCAAATTGACAACGTTACTGCGCTATCCGCAAACGTATTGCGATAACGCTAGTACTACTTGGAAACACGGAAGAATGCAACCCAACACTTGTGAGTGAGTTTGCCAGAATATACTCACTTCCAACACGGAAGTACAATAACAATGACGACAATAACTTTAGACAATACTCCGCATGGCTTGAGAGTCGCAACAAACTCATTATTGGATTCACCAAATCCAATGACGATAACTACTACATGGTTGCTGATAAACTCTTTTACCATTGTTATTCTCGATATGGCTTCTGCTCCACATGTGGAATACTCCGATGTAGTCCCGTATGGTGCA
>CAJVPJ010000389.1:0-26467 GCA_910592205.1 Paraglomus occultum | reverse complement strand
GTGTAAGTATTTTCATCAAGGATTTGCATATTGAAATAATCTTAATAATAAATTGTTTCGAAATTTTATTGGAAAATGATTTCAGTGATGATGCCGATGGGTTGTTAGAATTTAAACATGATGAACTAGAAGAATTAGAACAGCAAATTACGATCAGTTCGTTAGACGAGGTATACAGCAGTAACCGGACTTTCGATTTCTGTTTATTTATATAAGTAATGTTATTTTTATATTTTAGTGGCATGTAGGCACGGTTAACGTGACAAGAAAGTTTAAAGAGTATCAAAGACAACTAATATCAAGTGTTAGATAATAAAAAAGATCACGTGGATTTCACCATAATTAATAAATTGCTATTGTTGATCATTGACATTTTCAGTAACGATTCCCTTTTGAAAAGTACCCACCATACCATACTATTTATTACATGATGTACATGTAAATCGGGATTTACATCTGTCTGTAATAGCGATAGTATGACTGAATCGGCTCCTGATACAACAAAACAGATAACTGAGATTGTTGTTGTTGCAGAAGATGAGACATTGAACGCCGACAAAACCATAAAGCCAAATACCGACGACTACTGTAGGAAATTGGACATAGGAGGGCAAAAGGTAGTCGTAGTTAAGCATGAAGACGAGATCGTTAGCGGAGGAAGAGGAGTCTATAACTACTGTGTGCTGGGAAGCCCAGACCATGTAGGTAAACCAGTTCGAATGAAATAATATATGTGCAAAGTGACAGTAAAACATTTCAAGTTTACGTATTAAAACCAAATTGTCTGTAGGTTGCAGCGTTAAAAGTAAAAGTAGACGAATTAAAAGAGTATTCCGCCCGCCTAGAAAGAGAACGCGCAGAAGCCGTAAGCCGCTCAGAATCTGTAACCGGTGAACTTGACAGGCTGGTCGCCGAACTCAAACAGCTCGGGCACGCTGATGCAAACTCAGAGCAAACTATCCATGCCACTGTGCACACCTTTGGCAATCTTCCGAAATTGGAGATAATTGCCGATGAAGAAGATAGAGACTATTTGCGTTTGATCAGAAAGCCAAGAGTAAGGCAATATTGGCATGATGGTGTGTTACATAGAGAGGCAGAAGAGAGAACGATGAGCTATACTGAATTGTTTTGGGATTTGATATTTGTCGGTGTGGTCAGGATTATTGGACATACACTAGTCAGTGATGTTAGTATCACGTCATTGAAACATTACTTCCTCACGTTGTAAGACTGCTAATTTACTGTTGTATGATATTTAATCAATAGCTAACTAAATTTTTTAGTAACGCTCATTCTCTTCTTGCGCACCCCAACTAGTTATCCGCTCTGGAGACTGTGGACAGATGTACACACTTATTTAAACGTATACTCGTCTGATGATCTTGTTCAAAAATTTGTTCTTCTCTGGGAAGGCGCAATTGCAGTCGGCATGGCAACACATTCTGAAAAGGTTGACGGGAACGTTGGACAATTCTACATTGGTAAATTGATAAGAAGATTCTTCTAATCTTTACATGCAATTTTATCGCATATTCACGCGCTTTGTTTCTATGTTTTGCCAGTCTCTTATATAATCGGCCGCCTGACCTTTGCCGTACTGTACCTAAACTTTGCTCGATTCATCCCAATGTTTCGCGTTAGCTTTATTACCAATTTCTGGGGTATTGTCATTCCGTGCATTCTCTGGGTGGTTGCGGCTGTCGTACCCAATGATGACACACCGGGCCTGGTTTGGGCAGCCATCGCATTTGAAAACTTTTGGTATGGTTTTGTGCCTCTTTATAACCGTTATGGAACCAAGCATCCGGCGAACCATACACATACGGCGGATTTCGAACGAGTCGATACAATCACTGAAAGCGAGAAGGATGATACGATCATCGACGAAGGAAAAGAAGAGAAATTTCCGGATATCAAATTAACTCCACATTTGTCAATGCGGACAAAAGGAACAGAATATCAATGGAAATGGACCGATTGGTTTTCGATATTTGAAATAGCCAAGTATAGGCCGGCTTTAAATATTGAGCATTGGAGTGACAGAGTGGGTTCGTTCGCAGTGATATGCTTGGGAGAAATGGTAAGCTTTACAGTCGATGATTAGTGAATTTTTCGTACATAGGTTATTTCGATGAACGCCTTCGATGCTAACAGTAATACTACAATTCGCTTAGGTAATAAGCATCCTGTACACAAGTTATAATACAGTCCCAGACGGTATATTCGGAAAAGCCATTCTAGGTTTACTATTTGCTTACAATTTGCACTGGATATACTTTGATGTCGATGCGAGCAGACAATATCAACATGCACTTAGAAGACATGTCATTACCGGACTCTGCTTCGGGTTAATTCATTTACCATTGGTTAGTAGTTTACGTTACTGTTATTATGCAAGAATGTCGACTAATGTAATGCTCTCTTTTTCTAGGATATGGCTCTGATTGCTGCTGGGTAAGTAAATTTTAACACCCGCATTTTGCTGTTAGAAATAAAACATTACCAAATGGCTGTCATATCATTTACTAATACAGTTGGTAAAATTTCATTATTATAATAGGGTTGCGCTCTCAGCAATAGTCCAAGCAAGGGATTTTCCGGGAGCAAGTAGTATTCCCGATGGGTCGTTGACTGGATCATCCTCTGATTTGTCATCCCATCTCAATACCAACTCGGCGCTTGCTTATGTCACTTCTGATGTCGAAGGGTCATCTGCTATGCCCAAGGACTTGATATGGCTGTTTTGTGTGTCATCGGGTGTTGTATTGTACTGCATGGCTAGCATTGGAATGCTTCATAAGGGATTAGATACCGTTGATTCCTTGAGGATACCTAAGGTAATGTATTGGGATAGTTATGTGTGAGAGAGATCATACAGAACGATGCGTGTTACAGAGTAATATGTGGTGTTTAATCAATGCTGTCGTATTTGTAAATAGTCTCACGATATCAGTTATTTTGTTTCGATTTTTTTCGTAAACACGTAGTTTTCGCGATTCTACTAACGTTACTCTGTTTTCTATCTAGGCGTACCGTATATCTTTGCGATTAATAATCGGCACCATCTATATACTTCTTCCACTTGGCAATCTCAACTCACTCGACTTGGTGATAACGGTCTCAATGCTTTCTCTTCTCCTCGTTATCATCGAAACGTATGGTCGCTTGCATAAGAATGAACCTATATTCTTCAATTGCGATCAAGACATCATCGGCGATAGCTCGACGATGACGAGAGCAAAATATATTAGGTGGAGGTGGGGTCCGTTGAAGAAGACGCAGCGTAGATGGTCGAGGGGTGTGTTGAGACAGAGAAAGGATAAGAAGGACAATGCAGAGAACGTTGTGGACGATAAGTATTTGAATGAGATATGATAATGGCGGTTGAGGGACGGGGCGTTAAGAAATTCGAGGATGGGAGGCTTGGGTGAAAAGGTGTTTAAATTTTGGATACAATAATGACAAACGCGATGTGTGTAATTTAATACGATCTGATAGGGTACATTGTGCTATGAAAACTAAGATATTGTTCTGTTTCGTGCTATTTGTATTATTGAACTTTTGAAACTAAAAGCATAAATGTAATACTGTAATTCTAATTTCAATCACAGACCGCATAATAATAAGACAATGAAGTGAATTGATCCATAACTTAATGGCGTTGTTGGCTTGGCTTGGCTTGCTAGCTGAATAGCTGTCTTGTGTTTATAAACCGAGGTTTCTGTGTTGATTATATCGAAATGCAGATTGACATTCTCCCATCAATTATTCTCAACACATTGGTTAAGTGATGTTTATTGCATTATATATATATAAATAATAGCTTATAATTCTGACAATATACCTTATTTAATACTATAGATACTATACTAAGACTTTTAATTATGATTAGTTAGTCATTAGGATAAATAATACGTCTTCAGTAATGTAAATTGTAAATACATATATTAATATCAAAAATTTACCATATCATCTATTATTTCTGCGAAGACTTCCGAGAATGCTTCGCGTAATCACGTTTCTATTCTCTCTAATATTTCTCCTTTCTCTTAATCCCCATTCGTTATCGGGATCAATCTCTAGCAGTTTATTGAGATCAATCATTGCATTCGCGGATTGCTTAAGTTTTAAATAAGCTTTCGCTCTCAACCGTAATGCCCAAATGTTGTCTGACTCTATGCCCACTGCTTTATTTGCCTCGCTTAATGCATCCATGTATCGTCTGAGCTTGAGCAAAACTTTCACTTTTAAAAGCAACCCTGATATGTTATTTGGCTTATTCCTTAATGACTCATTGGCATCGGTCAATGCATTCTCGTATTGTTTCTGCATTAAATAGATTTCCGCTTTCAATCTCAGGCCCCAGGCATTTTTCGATTCAAATCCTAATGACATGTTGGCATCATTCAATGCGTTCTTGTACTGTTTAAGGTTAAGATGAATATATCCTCTTACTCTAAATAATCGCGCTTTGTTACTTGCTTCAGTCTGGATACTCAATAACCTGTTAATTTCCTTCAATATCTCGCCATGCTGTTTAAGCGCGAGGAAGATATCTGCTTTTATTCTCAGTGTTGGCGTTGAATTTGGTTCGATCGTGAGCGATCTGTTGATGTCATTCAACGCGTTTGCATATTCTGCACGTTCATAGCCAATTGTTCCTCTTACGCGTAGTGCCCATGCGTTATCTGGCTCCATCTCCAATGATTTGTTTATATCATTGATTGCATTGCTGTATTTTCTATTCTTGAGATAAATTCTTCCTCTCAGTCTCAATGCCCATGCATCACCCGGTTCGATTCTCAACGATCTTTGGACATCCTTTAACGCCCTTTCATACTTTTTGTATTTGAGATTGAGTTCACTTCTTACTCTAAATGTCCAGGCATTTTCTGGTTCAATCTCAAGTGATTTGCTGACATCGTCCATTGCTTGTTCATATTTTTTATGCCTAAGATAGACATTTGCTCTTATCGTCAACGCCCATGCATCGTTCGGCTCGATATTCAACGAGCGATTGGCGTCATTTAGTGCATTTTTATACCGATTTTGCTTGAGATAGACTTCTGCTCGTACTTTCAGCGTTTGTATATTGTCTGGTTCGATTGTCAGTGATCTCTCGATGTAATTCAATGCATCTCCATACCTATTAAGTTTGAAATAGATCTGTCCCTTAACTCTCAATGTCCATACATTATTCGGTTCGATTTCTAATGATCTATTAATGTCATTCAGAGCTTCGTCGTATCTTTTAAGCATGAGATAGACGTTTCCTCTTATTCTCAATGACCACGCATCATCGGGTTCACTCTTCAGCGATTGATCCACATCTATTAATGCGTTTTCGTAATCGTTCTGTAAAAGATAGGCATTTCCTCTCACTCTCAGCGACCATGCATCATTCGGCATAAGCTCTAACAATCTATTGGTATCACTCAACGCATTCTTGTACTGTTTGAGCATAAGATGGACAGCACCCCTCACTCGTAGCGCCCAAGTGTCATCTTTTTCAATCTTCAAAGACTTGCTGATATCGTCCAATGCTTTTTCATATAGTTTCCGCAAAAAGTAGACATTTCCTCTTATTCTCAGTGCCCACGCATCGTTTGGGTTGATATTTAATGATTTATTGGTATCATTTAATGCGGCAGAATACTCCTTGCGCATGAGACAAATTTCTGCTCTTACGTCCAATGCTTGGTTATTGTTCGGATCCGTTCTCAATGATTCATTCGTATTGCTCAATGCCTCATCATACTGTCCAAGCCTGAGATGAATATGTCCTTTTATCCTCAATGCCCACGCATTATTAGGTTCAACCGCCAATGAATTGTTAATATCGTTCAATGCATCGTTATACATTTTGAGCATAAGATGAACATTCCCTCTTATTCGCAACGACCATCCATTATTCGGCTCGAGAACCAGTGATTTATTGATATCTTCCAATGCTAATTCATACAAGTGCTTTACCAAATAAACATTTGCTTTTATTCTCAACGACAATGCATCGCTTCTTTTGGCCTCTAATGAACGTACAGCATCGTTGAATGCATAGTCATACTGCTTGAGCATGAAATAAATATTTGCCCTCACTTTTAATATTCCTTTATTGTGTTTATCGAGTTTCAGCGACTTGTTAGCGTCATTTAATGCATCTTGATATTGTTCGAGTTTGAGCTGGACGCCGCTTCTTATCCTCAATGCAAACGCGTTTTCCGGTTTAATTTCTAGTGATTGGTTAATATTTTCCAACGCGGTATTATATTGCCCAAGTCGGAGAAGAGCTTTTCCCTTTATTGCCAATGCCAATGCATTTTTGCTTTCAGTCTCCAAGGACTTGGTTGCGTCTGCCAACGCCTCTCTATACTTTTTCATTTTGAGATAAACATTGCCTCTTGTTCGTAAAGACGATGCATCGTTTGGCTCGGTTTCCAATGACTTGGTGACGTTCATTAATGCATCGTTATACATCTTTTGTCTAAAAAAGATATCAGCTTTGACCCTTAACGCCCATGCATTATTGTGTTCAATATCGAGTGATCTATCAATATCATTCAATGCACGGTCAAACTCATTGAGATCATTATAGACTTCGCCTCTGACTGTCAAGACATACACACTATTTGGCACCATATATAAGGCTCTATCAAGATCACTTAATGCATTGCGGTGTTGCCCGAGTTTGTTATAGACGCGTCCTCTTCTGCTCAATACCCATGCATTGTCTGGGCCTAGTTTATTAAGATCCTTGAGTGCATCGTCGTATTTTTCAAGGTTGCAGTAAACACAGCTCCTTATCCTCAATGCCTTTGGATTATCTTGTTCAATTTCTAACGATCTACTAATGTTATCCAAGGCCTCAACGTTTTGCTTAAGCTTGAGATAGATATTCCCTTTTACTCTTAACGTCCAAGCGTCATTAGGTTCAATGGTCAGTGATTGATTAATGTTTTCCAACGCATCCGCATACCGTTCTAATTTGTATAGAATTTCTCCTTTTACTGTGAGAGCCCACACATTATCCGGTTCAAGTTGTAATGAATTCTCAACATCCTCCAATGCATTATCATAATTCTTAAGCCTGAGCAAACTGTTTCCTCTAACTCTCAATGCCCATGCATCATTTGGTTCAATTCTCAGTGACTTGTTAGCATCATTCAATGCGTCGTTAAATCGTTGGAGATAGATGTAAGTGCTTCCTCGTACTTTCAATGCTTCTGTATTCTTTGGTTCAATAGTGAGTGATTTGCTTGAATCCTTTAACGCTTCATTATATCGCTTCGATTTGAAAAAGATGTTTGCTCTTATTGCTAAAGCTTCATCATCATTTGGTTCAATCTCGAGTGCTTTGTTAATGTCCATCAATGCATTATCATGCTGTTTGAGACTAAGATAAATATCTGCTCTCACCCTCAATGCCCATAAATCATTTGGCTTTATTTTGAGCGATTTATTTGCATTGCTCAAAGCATTGTCGTACTCTTTGCGCTTGAGCTGGATTCCTCCCTTCACTCTTAATGCCCATGGATGATTGGGTTCAATCTCTAACGACTTGTTAATGTCTTCCAATGCATTTGCATACATTTTGAGCCTAAGGCGGGCTTCTCCTCTTATTCTCAACGTCCAAGCGTTTCCTGGTTCAATCTCTAACGATTTGGTAGCATCAGTTAAAGCACTGTTATATTGCTTAAGCCTGAGGTGAACATTCGCCCGTACTCTCAATGTCCATGCATTGTCTGGTTCGATCTTTAATGACAAGTTGGTATCATCCAACGCATCGTTGTACTGCTGGCGAAAGAGCTTGATGGTTCCCCTCACTTTTAAAGATTGTGCATTATCGGGATCAACTTTAAGCGACTCGTTCGAATCGTTTAGTGCTTCATTAAGTTGCTGTGACTTGAGAAAAATGTTTGCTCGTATTCCCAATGTCCATCCATTATTTGGTTCAATATCAAGCGATTTATTGACATCAATCAAGGCGTTATCAAATTGTCCGCGATTAAGGTAGATATCACCTCTTACTCTGAATGCCCATGCGTTGTCTGGTTCTATTTTCAAGGACTTGTTGAGATCGTTCAAGGCGTTATCGAGTTGTTTAAATTTGAGATAAACTCCTCCTCGCACTCTTAATGCCCATGGATTATTAGGTTCAATTTCTAATGATTTGTTAACGTTATTTAATGCATTGTTGTACTGCTTAAGCATAAAATTGACTTCTCCTCCTACTCTCAATGCCCACGCATTGTTCGGGTCAATTCCCAATGATTTATTAATATCATCCAAGGCTGTGTTATACTGTTTGAACTTGAGATAAATATTAGCCCGTAGCTTTAGTGACAGTGCATCATTTGGATCGATATTTAACGATTGATTGAAACAGTCTAATGAATTATTATATTGTTGAAGATTGAAAAAGATAATCCCCTTTGCTTTTAACGCCCATGCATCATCCGGTTCAATCGTTAATGATACGTTGAGATCGTGTAATGCACTTTTATACAGGCTGAGCTTATAATAAAGATTTCCTCTGACCCTCAAGGCAATAGCATAATTCGGATCAATTCTCAAAGCGGTATTTACATACTTCATTGCTTCATCGTTCTGATTAGTCATAAGATACACATGTCCACTCTTACTCAGCGCCCATATATTATTTGGACTAATTTCGAGAAATTCGCAAAGATGTTTCAACGCATCGTCGTATCTTTGAAGATTGAGGAGAACATCCACTTTTGTTTTCAGCGCCAGTTCATTATCTTGTTCGATTTCTGATGCCGTATTCAAATCGCCCAACGCGTTGTCATAACGCCGCAGATTATGAAAAACCTCACCCCTTAATTTCAGTGCTAACATATCATGTGGTTCAATTGTCAGAGATTTGTTGAGATCACGTAATGCATTATCGTGCTGACCCAACATCAAATAAATGTTTCCTCTTATTCGCAATCCTGATGCATTGTTTGGCTCAATCTTCAGCAGCTTATTAATAACGTTCAGGGCCTTGTCATGCTGCTTGAGTTTGAGATAGACCTCTGCCCTAACTTTCAATGATTGTGCATTATTTGCCTCAATTTCCAGGGTGACAGGATTATTACCCTGTTCAACCGATGATTGGTCACCTTGCATTGCTAATTGTTCGAACAGTTTTAATCGGTCATGAATCTCTTTACAAAACGGTCGCTTATCAGGATCTTCATTCCAACAGTCTGTATATAATTTGGTATATTCATCCGGTATTCCGGGTACAGGTTTATCACGAAACCCTTTTAGCCTGTATTTAAAAATTTCAGCACTTTGCGTATGCCCTTCGCACGGAGATTTCCCGCTAAAAATTTCCCAAAATATTACGCCAAGACTGAAGATGTCTGATTTTTTCCCGCACTTGTATGAAGAATTTTTGATTAACATTGGATCGGTATATGCTGCATTGTTCTCTTTGGATGCGGACATTATTTGTTTTAGTACACTAGATAAGCCAAAATCTGCTATTTTTGCAACACCCGCTTGGATCAGAACATTGCGAGAAGACTATAAAGAGCCGCATGTTAATAACAAGCTATCAAAAATTTCATCAGGAAGGAAACAGAAATATATACCAAGTCTTTGTGGATGATATCAATGTCATGCAGATACTGTAGTCCATTGGTGATTTCCACACACAATTTATGTTTAGCTCGTCTTGATAAATTTTTAAAATTCTTCCTCAAGTGACCTTGTAAAGTACCACCGTCAGCAAATTCGAAAATCATGTAATAACTATCGGGCGAATCTGTTACATTGAATATGGTAAGTGACTTGACATTCTAACGTTTTTGATAACAGGTACATATATGCACCACCACCTTACCTTTGCATAAACCCAAGAATTGGATAATATTAGAATGATCTTCCGTTTTGTGATAGTTTTCGAGCTAACATGACGTGTACGTAAAAAGAACGGTTTAATATATACTCATATTCGACTATACCGTTATTTATTACTAGCAAAGTAACGCCAAACCTCTTTGACAAACATCATGTGTAATTCTTCGTCGCAATTACATTTGTTAAAGGACAAGCTTTTCATAGCGACAAATACTCCAGAGTGTTTTATTGTGGCCTTGTATACTGTTACATATTCGCTATGATTAATAGCTTCACGATCTACAATATCGCTGCCTGCATAACAATTAATTATTCCTTCTTGAATGCTTCTGTCGAGCCATTCTTTATATGCATCGTTTGACGGTTCGTTCTCGGTCATGGAAAATTGAGGAAGAATGAAATAAGAGTTGAGAGGAGGAGAAAATTGTTGAAATATATTTGCCGTTTCCAAAGGGAGAGGGTTTTATTGATAAGCGCCCCGCCCTGCTATTTGTTACACGATCGTATCGCCGTCACACACACTCAGCTAAAGCAAGCGTAACAATAAAGATTACATAAAAAAGTGTATCTTTGATGATCATGCCTCGTAGATCGACACACAACTTTGTATTGCAGCACCTTGCATAAGTTTAAGATGTAGAATGCGTCACATGTCCTGAATACAGTTTATTATATTATGATAATCTGGGTAATTACAGATATAATAATATGTGATTATTGACCGTTTTTTCTTCGTAACACAGTACAAAGGAGAATGAATTCAAAATTAGTGGTAACAATAGAGACCGGAAAATAAGAGTAATTAATTCGGTTTTGTTGAAAAGGAGAAACAACCCAAATTTGTACATTTCAAGACTCAATCAATGAACGGGTTTTCTTTATAAAATATGCTATTAAGCAATGATTTTGTGTTATCAGTTTCTTTAACCGACAATATAATAAAAGGAAAAGCTTTATTTGTACTTATTCTGTAAATGAAAAAAAGGCAATTTCGTACACTATTGGTAAACACTTTTACTCATTTCTAAATATTTCTGAGACCCCCATCAAAGTACACGAAAAGTGGGCCATTTTAGTATTCGTTGATTTAACATACCTTATATTGACTATTTTATAGTTTCAACAAAACACAAGTAATGACGCATACAATAAAGTTGCTTTTGGATTTTATCTTTTATATACTCATACTGGTAAATCAAATTGCAATTATATTTTCACGTACAAGAATTACCATGTAGGCCCATGTGATGCGACCGTATTAGATATATTAGTGTTACGAATACAAGTCACCGCGATCACCACCACATATCTAGGCGAATATTCCCGTATTAATAACTTTTCGTATCCTACTAAGATTCAGGACAGCCTAACCCGACGAGCATAAATTGATAATATTTTGCTTAATGTTGTATCGAGTCATAATTGCTCTCTCTTAGTCAGCAATTAAAGTATAGTATTAACTCTTCGCTAGGAGTTGGTCGTGACCTAGTAATAGCGTTCTCCATAATAGATTTTTTGAATCGGTTATTCTCGTCCTATCATCGTTATAGTGTCAATGGCAATTAATATTTGCATATTTAGCTATCAAATGAGGTATTGATTATGTTAATTCCTATGACCATAAAAAATCGAGATCTGTACCTACTATCTATACAATATATCCTCCCCTACACGGTACCCTGGGTACTAAATAAACTATGAGAATACCCGATTATTGTCTTTTTGTTTGAACGTGTCAGTTCAATTATGAATATTGTATAAATTAACTTACGATTTGGTATTTATTTGTTCTTTATGTTTTATTTCTAAAATATTTTCGCATTAACCAAAAACTAAATTTATGCCAAGACATCGTCACGCACGTGGTAGATACTTTTATCATAAAAGCAGCTTTGTAAAATGAATACTATACTAGGCTTTACTTTTTAAAATCAGTGAGCTTGAGTATACCCCCAAAAAGGAAAGACGATTATAACATCGACAATTATTTTGCAGACGTAATGTTTCACTGACAGGTTTTTTATTGAACAGTTATTATTTTACCGATAATTAAACATTCACCAACATTATTTCAAAATTATTTTTTTTTGGTAGTTGACCGTCAGTGAAATTAACCGAAATAATTATCGGCGAAATCAAGCGATTAGCCGGTAAAGTAACCCCTGCCGGTGAAATAATTGTCGGCCAAATCAAGCAATCTGCCGGTGAATTAACCCTGTCGGTGAAACATTACGTCTGCGAAATGATTGTTAATACAAACCCAATAAAATGCAAGGAAATATCCATTAGAAACTTCAGAATCTGAATTAATCAAATCGAGATCTATTTCGCATCAATGTTACAGCTAGTGTTTCATCAATCCTTTATTTTCGTATGCAACTGGCTTATCGTCAACAAATCTTAAGTTTTTCCAAAATGTGGTCATAAAAATAAGCGGTCATAACGAAAAGTAATACTCGATAAGTCGGGTGGGCATGGCTGTCCGACTTATCGAGAAATCTGAGTTATCGAGGGACCAATGTAGCACAATTGCCTTTAACATTATGAGACATATTTGCTTTCGGATTATTCAATAACATAATTTATTTAGATAACTTAAGAAACAGATAAAGAACGAACAAAGTTATTACTATTGCTTGTTTAAATAAATGTCCAAATTAGTTTGTTTTAGCGAATTGATTTGTTTTTTGTTTTAAATCTCTTAACCCGAGACAATTGACTATTTACTTCTATACCCGCATTCCATTATTATAGCTTTGACTTTGGTCTTTATTAAAAATTCTGAAAGTTGGGAAATTAGCCTTTTCCGAATATTTAAAATAAATAAAATGCGTTGTTTCGAAATACAAATAATCGAATAATATCATCAATGAATATTAAAATTACAATGGCGCCTTGAATTATCAAATAAATAGCAAAGTTACCAATGACATAACGTGTTGTAAACATTTCTTTAAATTGTTTCTAAATCATCAAATGATATAACGAGGTATAGTCTTAAATGAAATGGCAAATGATCGGTAGTAACATGACATCTACAAAAATCTTTTGTTTAGTCACGTGAATCCGACTTATCGAGAGTCATTTACTAGTATCTGAGAGTTTATACATGTCGTCCGACTTATCGAGAAAAATTTAAATATGAAAGTAGGGGGTGAGAGATTTTGTCCGACTTAAGCCAAATTCGACTTATCGAGTTTCAGTATACAATAAGTGATAAATAAGTAACAAACACTTGAAAGAAAGTTACTAAAATAGTAATTTCTTATCAGTTTACGCAATAAAAGTGGGCAATGTTGATTTATGCAATAATGTAAGACAATGGATAAATGAGAATGGAAGGCAAAAAAAGAGGGATTATATGGATACTGAAACCGAGGTTTCTGTCACAGTATGCTTAGTTGACTTAAACGGTACTCCTTTTTTTCAATTATTTTGGACCTACCATGCCGATTCCCATGGTATAGTATACGCTCATATGACAAAAGCTCGTTTACAATCAGTAACAATAGAAATATCTGAATTATATCTCAAGACAAATAAGCGATAATTACATTATCAGACCTTTTAAGCGGTACTTAAAACACTTCAAAACAACGACAACGGATTCAAGACCCGTCCAGTGTGAGTTCGAGTTCCATTTTGGATTTGATCAAATTTGTCTGTCCTATTTGCAGGTAAAAAAAGAGTATGCTGAAGCGAGTATGGATTGATGGTCGTGTGGCGAGAAAATACTTGTATAAAATAACTTTTATTATACTTTGTACGGTAAACTGCCGCTTGATATGCCACAGAAGAAAGTTGATGTTTACTGAGGTAGGCAGAAAGTTATAGGCATGCTCATAGTGAATAGAGCCTTCTGAAACTTAAGCAACTGCAATGTATGAGAACTTGTACATTTCAGATCGGTGGTGGTAGCTTGGATTGCGATCCTCAAGTACAGATGTTTAGATTGCGATCGCTGGACCTAAACCACTTTACTCGCTTATAACATGTATGGGAAATTGCGTTTGCTCATACCTCTCTACATTAGTGGTCGCTCAAATGGAAATTGAGGCTTACTGAGGTAAACAGAAAGTTGTAAGCACATAGTAGATGAATCTTTTGCACAGACCGGTGGTGGTAACTTGGGGGTTGCGATCGCTGGACCTAAACCACCCTACTCGCTTATAACGATGTGTAAGGAATTGCGATTGCTCATATTCCTCTAGGTGACATATTTTTACTAAAACTCTTTCATACTAATAAGGTGCGTACAATGAGAAAAATATGTGTACAATATTTTTTTCAACTCGAAATTATTTGTCGAATAATTTGATCAACAATATACGGCTTACAAATCAACGTTTAAAATTTGTCAATACTATACTATACGTTACGCTTTATCGAACCTTTCAATTACATCTCATTGAATGAACCGTTCTGTGAGTAATTAGCAGAATTCACACTATTTTTCCTAATCTTCGGCATTGTCATAGAATCTGTGAGCATTAATATTATTTGATATGCGATTCTTCTTGTGACAGTGATACATGCAATGTCTTCCAAATAAACGTTCCAAACTTTCAATTTTTTACGTATGTAAACGTGGATTTGACATTGTGATATAATTATATATGACGGTACTCAAACGTTGTGAAGTATATTTAATTGTCATAATCGATAGTGCAGTAATTTGTTACGTGCAATACTATTTATTGTATCACGAGTAAGATTCAAGTGTATATGAACGATATAATAGAAAGACGTACGAAAATACAAGTGGTAATATCACAAGTTACTTGCGCTTATATAGATTATTTAAAACTTTATGCTAAAACCTACAAACGTTAAAATAGCATGTATATTTATAACAAACTCAGTTGTTTATACGCAAGTAGTTTGATATCGTAATGCTAATAAATAATTTTATAATTTCGTTGTCTATACTGTTTCAATCTGACACATATATCCATTCCGAATAAACATATGTCAGATGTGAATTTATGTCCATTCCGAATAAACATAATTCCAAACTAACATATGTCCGTTTGGAATGGACATAAATGTCTATCTGACATAAGTTTATTCGGTGACATATGTTTATAGACATAAAGTCCAAATCGACATGCAACATCTGTAAGCATTGGCGGTGTGACTGATGGTTATACGATAATTTTTTGTTTGAATTGGGAGCCGGTGCTGTTAACGTATTGACTTTGAAGATTGTCGTGTTCTTGTTTGAATGAGGATTGATAACCATGGTCCCAAAAGCACGCATTGGGTTGGGGAGATGTTTGAGAATTAATAGCGTAGTAGTTTATACATTTGTATTATAATTGAAAAGTAATTAGCAATTATCGATGTAGTAATATGATAACAGTTTACCGAGAGTGCATTGTTATTGGGTCCTGTTATTGCACCGATATGTTTATACGTTGGTTTTTTTTGAAACATATAATAACAGTTCAGGGAGTGGGGTTAATTATAATGTAATAAAATAAGCCTATTAAAAGCTAAAAATTTGTTTTAAAACAAAATTGTTATAGTATTGATATCCCTAATAGAACTAACAAGCAAATAACTGTATTTGTTTGTAGCAACCAGTATGAAGAGATAGACGAATATTACGGAAAATTTTTATTAAAACATGCATTAAATGATTACGTACGGTACTTGTCAATGGAAAGCAGTATGTCATTTCTATTCTATATAATGACGAAAGTAGAGTTCGATTACTATTATGATTAATTATGTTTACAGATGACAGATTTCAGCGTTAGTTGATAATAATTACTGATGCGCAAATAATCAATATTTTCTATTCAACTTAATATTAAAATCGATTTGCCATTTAATTGTATGATGGGTAAATGATTAAACTGTATTAAAAAATTTTTTTAAATTAAAAAAAGAGAGAGGTAGATAATGTAGTTACTGTACCACATAGAACGAGCAATCATTTGATTATACCGAGACAAAACATTTACAAAATAGATAATTGTCGTTCACTGGATCTTTATGTATGATTGTTTCAATGGTGATTCAACGTATTGATATCACCGACAAGAACGCGAAAAATGTTTTATTTACCATAAAATTTGCAGCCGAACAGCAAAAAAAGTATGAAAACGTATTTTCAATGTAATACAACTGCTATAAAACACAAGCTCGCATGCAGAGTGGCTCAACTATTAATTTAGGCAATTGTGTCAGTGTCAGATATGACATTTTCTCCCTCCTCTATCGTAAAACGAATTACCAAACACTTTTGCTAAATGGAGGTCCAAACAATGTTCCTCTCTGTATGCAGTTTCCAACTATCTAACTATAATACGTATGTGTAACTTAGAAATAAAATCTCACAATATCGATATTGATTTGCTATACTATATATGCAAATCAACTATACGTAACTATATGGATATGTTTGCGCACCATCTTCTTAAGTTACACAATTTTTTTAAAGTTTATCGGCAGCTTATTTACTATATGTTGCGATTGTTATCATGAAACCTAGTGCAATATACGTTATATTACGATGCATTGATCTCGTTGATCGCAAAATTGTTCGTAAACCCATATAAGTCGCTCATAACTAAATCTTTTTGCTTTTTTATTTGTGCTTTGACTAATCTACTTGCCTATGATGGTCAGTTGTGCTACAACTCTTACAATAATTGAATATAAGTATCAAAATCATTTTATTGCAGCGCATTTATCCCTCACGAGGTTTAAGCTATCTACGTAAATAGATCGAATTTAATCGGCTTCCCTGGAAAAATTAATCGTTATTAGTTTGTCGGTTATTATAATAAACCGTCAATAATTTGTTTAAACAAATAGATTAGAGAAAATATCGTATGGTTGTCTGTTAGACGAATACATAATAACGTCTTGTCCATTATGCCATGCCTTACATAACATTATTTCTTATAAACACCAAATCTAATATAATCAATTTGATCTTGCTTTTACAAAGTAATTAGTATATCCGGCCTTTATTAATAGTATATCGGTCAGTGACTTATTTGGTACTATGAGAGTCTATTGTATTATAAACTTTTAAGGTAAGCTTTGTGTAAATATTGAGGAAATACATCGTCATAATCAGTTATAGAAATGATGTGGTGGTAGTCCACATTGTAGCTGAACAACGGTTTATGTCGAAATTGGTATTATATTTTTCATGATGAAAGAGGCAGACGGATTAGTAAATTAGCAAGAGGCAAAAATAGTGGAGCGAGGTTACTTTTAGTTTGTATTTGAGCATCAAGCATTGCATTAATAATCAAGGGTGAAGAGTGACAGTTATTATTATGAAGGATAGTCTATTCGCCTGCAGACCTCGATACAAACTTTTCGGTTCCCACTATTAATAAATATATCCATTCGTTCTTAATTATTGCTCGTCATTTGAAACTTGCATATTTTTTTCCTTCATATTGCGCATTCACCCCGCATTTCTCACGCTATGATCCTTGCTCCTTACCACCTATTATTTTCTTGCGATCTTCTGCGGTGATCGATCCAAATGACCTCCGTACATTTGTGTGACCATAGAGGGGCCTAGATTGAAAGGAGTATGAACGCCATTATTAGAACAAATATTGTACAGCATAGGATAGGCATTAGGATAATGCACAGAGAATAATTTTACGGCAATGACGGTCCGTTTCAACTATAATGGTTTAGCTTCGTACAAATTAAAGACCATATGCTTATGTAAAAAGAATCAAACTTTTTCAACTAATTGCTTCTGAAGCACAATTACCATGTTCATGATGCAATAATTGCGTTATTCAATGTACAAACATAGCATGTGAATCCGGATAGATATAATAAATCTAGCTCATCTCTTTGTAAATCTTATATTTGTAGTTTTTCTTTATACAATGTTATATGCACTATAAAACTCATACATAATTTGCCGCTCACTGTACGTTTTAATTAATTCGCTCACCCCTCTCTCTGCTGTGTACTGTCGATGTAGTTATTATAAAAATGTAAATATTTAGTTTAGTCTTCCAAAGCGAATACCCAATCGCCAAATAGTTGCACCATTAAACCGCCATATCAATTTAGACTTACTCCATATGGAAACGGCAGACTCACGCTGATAACGAATCAGCTTTAAAGCATAATGGTGGGCGACATAAATGGTAAGAAACTAACTATGGTAAGCCATGCTGATTGATACAGTTAATAGAAATAAGATAAAATCATTGTTACTTTTTGATTTATCTTAGCGCACATGATCCAGTAACTATCTACTCCAAAGCGTTAATAAATAGGGCCATTCCTCTCATTCGGGTTGCAGTTACAATAAATTTGCTTTTTTTCCATGAAGTGATAATCACACATTCTTTCATACAACAACCATACTTTTATCTATCCAACTAACGCCTCTCCGAATTGTCCACATTAGCAAAATGAGCAATTCGTCGATTAAGTTGTTGTGTCTTATCGATATTATATCTATAGTATTATCCATATACATGGCAATAGTATTTTACAGAGCAAAACGAAATCCAATGATGTTTTATTTTACATTGGGCATCATTTTTCTAAACGCGCTGGCGCTCCTTGGGTTTTTATACGACTTTGATTGGCACAAAGCACCGTTAGCATTGTGTTATTTTCAGGCAATAGCGGTGAGTATTTTGAACAGAATAATTTAATCCATACGCAAGTGAATCCATACTGATTATTAGAATATATTATCAGGCACAATTCGGAGCCTTTGTAACAGGAATCTGTGCATTTAATTTCATAATCCAAGTATACCGTCTTCTTGTCCTTCGTAAACAATCCGAAATAGCAGATTCCCGATTGATTTCTTATTACTACGGATCAATGATTGCCTATCCAATTATCGGCACTATATTAATAACTTTCGTAGCTATCAAGACAAATGCTGTGGGAGTGAGAGACTTTAAATGGTAAGCGATCAATGTAAATTACAAAAGTCAATGGATTTAAATATAGTCAAAGTGTAAAGTATTCAGTTTGGCCAAACTAATTTCATTTTTTTCCTCAATCAGTGACATAGTTGGACCAATCTGGGCTCGTCTATTTGGTTACAATGGAATCAACCTCTTCATATCTATACCAGGCACATATTTCTCCGCTCGCGCAACTTGGGCAGTACTACGTCATTTGGATCAATTCAAAACAAAAACATCTTCTATTCAAAGCCGTACACCCATGATAGAATCTAGGAATGTTGACGGTGAAACTCCTGTCATACAGGAAAAGCCCAACTTCATAGCACCGGTTCTCAATTCGAGTACGAATAAAGCATACAACGTTACACGATCTGCAGCTATTCGAATGGTTTTCTTTACAAGTGCTTATCTTATTTCAAATTTTCTTGCATCTGCAGAGACTATTATCTTTGTAATGGAAAAAAAAGCTTTAGATCCACATCCTGGTGGATCTGACATAACTTTAGTATCCCTCGGAATTGCACTGTTTTTAATATTTGGAACTGCGAGTGATGTCAGAAAATGGAGTTTTGAAAAGTTAAAAACGTTTTTCAGATTTGGACGGAGAACAAATCTTGATGGGAGGAGAAATGTTTCAAGCACATAAAATGTACAGATAAAAATAGCAAAAAAATAACCAATATTTATTGTAACTAAAACATTTACATGTAAAAAAAAATTGTTAGAATTATTGTTATATTATAATAAATACGATTTCAACATAGTTTGTTTAAACTTGTAACAATCTAGATGCGCTCAATGGAGGCTAGAGTAATCTTGCTAAAAAAATACATATATGCGTGATTGACAATGTACACTAAAAGTGTTTGCTACGCTACTTATCGGCGATATTGTCAAAATAACAAATCAATACTGGGTTTGTAGAATATATTTTTTTCTTAAATTAACCATCAGGGTATATTGACAAAAAATACAGATAAGTAATTTAGTTTTGCGTTTAATTTTGTAAAAGTAATTGGTTTATGCTACTAAGCGAAACGATAGCGTTCATCATAAGAGTTGAGAATAGTTTTTTTTTAATACAAGCTCAAAATTATTGAGCGAACAAAATTGTTAAGATATTCAATTAAACTTCCACTTAAACGTTATTGAAAAATTGCGTCAATGCTGTTTATTGGTTCTACCGGAAATTAGTGTTGTTAACTGCATTGTGTTACCACGTATTTGAACACCCGGGCTCTCCGTTTGATCACATAGCCGATCAAGTTAAGGTAACACTTGCGTAACTTGCAGTCATTGAAAAATATCTCGCGGGAGGGAAAGTTCCGTTCCGTGGAGAACCTATCAAAGTATGTCTTAACTCTATATTAAACGTAATGGCAAAGAAACCAAAAATACTATCCATGCGTGCTATATATTCTTTAATTATTATGAGTTTTTTAATTATATGCACCAGATTATAAGAGCGCAAATTATAGTATTAGATTATTAGATCAAACATCTTGTATTGTTAAATGTTTGATTATTCAAGAGCAAAAAGTACATAGTCTCTATAGTCTCTGAATGCTATAATTTAATTTTTCTCTGTTACTTTACAACTTTATAATTGATTTAATGCAATGCACCAACAAGCGCCATCTGTCTGTTCTATTAAACTTTTATTGAGTGTGTAATCAAGTCAAGTCTCAGTCCAAACAAGTTTTAAGCAACATTAACAAGTCTACCCTAGTCAAGTATAGATAACATCTTTAAGCTTTGATCTTTTACCGCATTTTTATTTCTTAACGCTTCTAAAACGTTTTAATTTATTCAATTTGGATATATTACTTTTAAATTAAAGTACACTCTCGCCATTCACTGTTTTAACTATTTTTATGCTTAACATATTTAGATACATTAATAATTATTTTTGTTGGCATAGAATAGAGCGAACTTGTATTGTAACACATCACGCACATGACAATCATAATATTTGGTTCACCCCCGCAAAATGTGATTGGCTTTGATTTTACCAAGCTTTGCGTGGCGTGCTAAATGATCTGCTTCGATTGTAACGATTTCCGAAACATAGGGGAGGTGTAATACTCATACGACGATTTAAGGAGACTAAGCTGCATGGAATGTGCATCCACTAGTCGAATATGCAAAGACCCCGGTTTACGTCTCCACATCGTACATCCTAAAATAAAATATCGATTTTGGAAGGATACGAGTTCTTAATAGAATAGAAACCGTTTCGGGTGTTATTCTTGAAATCGTAATCACGCCACACTATCTCTGTTTTAACTCCCACCCCGATGACTCTTCTGAAACAAGCAGGCTTTCGCTATTGACCCAAATTAGTAACGCTAGTGTGCGTGCATGACATATGACTCTATGGCGCATCCTAATAAAAGCGTTCTATACTAATTTACGCAATAAATAGAACTATCTCTCGTTCAATGTCTAACCGTCGACTCTATTTCATATTCTTCTTCAATTAGAATGGCGAGCCTAATAATTAACCTATTAGTATCAATTGATTTTGTATCCCTGCTATTAGCCATATACATGGCGATAATATTCTACAAAGCAAAACCAAATCCGATGATGTTTTACTTTACGCTGAGTTCTATAGCCCTAAATGTGCTAACATTGCTGGGATTTGTATATCACTTTGATTGGCACACGGCACCGCCGGCATTGTGTTATTTCCAGGCTATAGGAGTGAGTCTTTGAAGAAAAAAATTGACTCAATTTGCATGAAAATTTCTGCAGTTATACTAACTACTTTAATAATTGATAGGTACAATTTGCAACATTGCTTACAGGAATTTGCGCCTTTAACTTTATAATTCAAGTTTACCGTCTTCTCGTTCTTCGTGAACATTCTGAGATTACCAACTCGAGTTTGATATCGTATTATAATGGTCTTATGATTGCATATCCAATTATAGGGACTGTAATAATAACACTTGTGGCTATAAAGACAAACGCTATAGGCGTTAGGGATTTTAAATGGTGAGTGTATATAAGACTTTTGTCATTTGCATTATTGACATTAACGAGAAAAAAATATAGCATATCTAAATCGCTTGCATATATTATTTGAATATTGTTTACGTCCGTCACTAGTGATATAGTTAGTCCGATCTGGGTTCGCCTGTTGGGTTACAACGGCATCAACCTTCTCGTATCTATTCCAGGCACTTACTTCTCAGCACACACCACAATAATAGTAACCCGTTATCTGGATCGATTTAAAACAAGCAGTGCCAATACCCAAGGCCACGCGCCAATGATAGAATCTAAAAATGCCGCTAAAACCGTGACTGAAGATAGTGAATCTTCTTTTCCGCGACGGTCACACAATTCCCATGTTACATCCAGTTCAAATAAGTCATATAACATTACACGAACTGCTGCTATTCGAATGGTATTCTTCACAGTTATTTACCTCATTACGAACATTAGTGCTTCGATTGAGACTATTGTCTTTGTTATGGCTGGTAAACCGTTAGACTCGCATCCTGGTGGGTCTGACATAGTTTTAGTATCCCTCGGAGTTATACTGTTTTTAATTTTTGGAACTGCGGATGATGTAAGAAAATGGACCATTGAGAAGCTAAAAATTTTTAAACCAAAAAGGAGATTAAGTGATAGACAATTAGATTGGTAAATGCTTACAGAAAAAAATACCAATATTGTACGTATATATTCATGTAAAAAAATTTCTGATTACTATTATATTACAAATTACAAAAATTTATTAAACAAACAGACACCACTTTATTGTGTTTATCTATCATTAAACATTGTTACATTTTACATAGTAATAAAATTATATTGCTTAAAATAAATTGCATAATACAAACCTTGTCATGTTGCAGCTATTTGTTTACATTAATATTATAAATTATGCTATTGATAAATAATAAGTTCAGAAATAAGAGTAACAAATATTTTACCAATATTATTTAGACTTGTTTAGCTAATCCTTCATTAAATTTAAGAGTAAAAAAAATCGGTAAGCAGCGCAGTCCGATTCTAATGTTTTATATAAACTCTTACTCCACTGTATTCAAACTAATTGTTAGCAATGTTTACAGAAAAAAATTAATTTTCGAAATTTGAATAAAATTATCCAGTAACATCCAAGTTACACAATCTGATCAAAACTAAAAGTTTGTTTGTATGTGTTTTCAAACATTGTTATGTCTGTATCTCCAATCTCAAGTCCCACAATTCTAAAATAAACTGGGTGTAATTATGTTGACTTGGTTTCATATACAGTTAATTCGACCGCCCTCCGTTCCGGGGGTCATCGGTCGAATTAACGTTTATCCAATCAACACATTTTAATGTGATACAGAATTTTATTTATCGTAATAAATTTTACACGTTATAAATTAGTCTTTAGTAATTATCAACTTTATTTTCGGTCAAATTTGCAATTAACCCAACAGAGTAAAACCGTGGTTACAAGCTTATCGTAAAAAAAAGTTCAATAGACGTTTGTCTAAGTAAAGATAGATGGTGTAATGTGTGTAAGGCTTTTTTCTCGATCGAGAAGTCCATTGCAACAAGCATTCATATAAGATGCAATTTTCTAACGATCGTATTAACGGACGTAATTATAATACTATTTATACATGCTGGCTTAATAGAAAATTTTTTGGGCGATTAAATTACAAATTATCAGAAATTCATATGTAACGGTCGAATCAACGGAAAAAATTTTATATGACAAAATCGGGTAATTGCTCCAGGCGGTCGAATATTGGAAAGTCGAATTATTCGGGAGTCGAATTAACGGCAATTGACTGTATGCAAAAAACGTAATTAGTTTCAATAAAACTCGAATTGTTTTATGCCAATATTTACGTTTATGGTTTTGGTTTATGTATGGTGGGGGACACATATATGCATCAAACAAAAATTGATGCATTTCCAACAGTAATACAAGCATTACTGTATTAATAATTCAAAATTTAAGAACGCCATTTTGTTCTTCTTGATAAACGTTAACAAACTGCGTTTAGAAAATTGACAAATGTTACATGTGGTTTGACATATAACTGTTCAAAGTTTGGTTAATTTATATAGTGAGCGGAAATTTGAAAAAGCCTTTTCTGGTAAAATTTATCTTAAATTTGGTACATTTTTTAAGGCTTTAACAAAAAAGGAAATCTTGTGTTACATTACCATTGGATAAAGTTACTCTTAGAACGAAAAATTTCGTCTTTAATATTAAATTGTAATAATGGGTAGGCCCTGAAACGATTTTTGAATAAAAATTAATAAAATTACCATTGTTGATTATTGACATTTTCAGTAATGATTTCCCCTTGAAAATTGAAACAATTTGATGCGTATATGTGTCCCTCACCATACAATAATTATTTTTCAACAGTTTGTTTTTCTGGCTTTTCTTTGATATTAATTATTTATCAGAGATAGTCATAATTTGTAAAATACTTTAAATTTATTTGTCGTCACAACTATAATTTTTCTGTAAAATATTAATTTGTTAAAACGCCTAGACGTGCTACCAGATTTATTCTACTTAGTCTGACTGCGGGCAAAAAATAGCTTCGAAACAATTGTTGAATATAAGCGCTGAAAAATAAGCCGCTGGGAAATAAACTGTCGTGGAATGGTTCAAGTTTTGGTAAACTTGTTAATTAGTTTGTGGAATGAAATATAAAACGTAAGCTAATGATTAGAAGAAATATTCTTTAGTTTAGTAAAACTTTTGCTTCATAAGGGGTATAGAGCTGGCTGTTCTGACCGTCGTTTTTTGTCCTTTTGTACCACTGAGTGAACATATTGTCCATGAGCATTTCAATAGTGCTCTCATGCATAGAATTAATCATGCAGGCACAATTGTTGGTTATTACTATTTGCGTTGTATTCTACGGAGACTATCACAATTTAGTGTAGCATTAATTGAAATCCGAGTATAATTAAAGCAAGAATAAGATCACTACTAATTGTATTACGAAAATAGGGTTTCGATTAAAAAAGTCCAATTCCAAGACCAATCATTGTCTCTCGCAGTTGTTGTCTCGACAAAGAAAGAAAGTTGATGGAAACCACTTACTCTATACAAAATGGCTGATTTGACCCTTCACATGGGAATCATCTGCTCGTAGTTTCACAAAATACTGCGTCAGCATTAATAGGATGCAACTTTTTAGATAATGTGATGTAGACATTGTTTATGTTTGCATAGTAAAACGGAAGAACGTTACTGTAATAGAACAAGAATATAATATCAGCACTAAATTGAATGTGAGTGGAGATTGAATTTGGTATTCTTACGAACTGCGTCGAGTACAATGTTAAGCTACTAAGTATTTTCTACATGAGTTGCGTCGAAAAGAATGCCATTCCAAACGCATGTGATTCTCCAAACTCCAATTATCGTTATAGGTCAATTAATGACGATGCAATACATCCATAAATAATTAGCGATCATCATAAAGCCGTTTTCACAAGTTTTTCTCACATACGCTCATTTTTGGAATTCGAATCTTGGCATTGCATTGGAAATCGTATGACGCTGCATACATAGTATCAATTTAACAAACTGACGTGATGTAAAGTAAAGCAACATATGTGTCATTACTCGATTGTGCAAAATAGTTTGTAACCGTAATTAACTTACAACATTATATTGTATTTCAACCAAAGTGTTGATTGAAACATATTACGCAATGCTTAAATTAAAGTAAGCTTTTCGTGTGATTACCGTTCACTATCTTTTTTAACTGCGAGACGCAATTTTTTATTAGTTAAGTAATTACTTTCTCCAAAAAGTACTAATAACTAACAAATACAGAATGGTCTCGACTTATCGACAATTAGAGTACATGTAAGCGTATGGGTAATAGTAACTGCAATTACTTATTAATACAATTAAATTATCCAAGTCTCGCATATTTTTTTGCTTAGTCAATGATTTAAAGCCCATTTATAAACCATGCGTTTATTACGACAGTTAACTTGTCAAAACGACAACACATTAATCCGAAAATACAATTCCATCATAATAGGCACAAATATTAACGTCAAACATACAGACTATTGTAACCAAGCAGTACCCGTCTTCTTGGATACTATATCACTTCTAGTTCATAAATAAAATAGATAGTGAAGATTGTCATGCGTAACGTCAATGTGCAATGTAACACAATAAGTAGAGGGAGTTTTTTCTCCGGGAAAAAAATTTTCTTTTCAATTCAAAACCATGTCGTTAGTTGCTAATAATCCAGCAATTGATAACTTGATTCAGGCCTCATCAAATGAACGTTATCGCATCAAACTTGAGTGGATTCCTTGCTCGCGAATTGCCAAAATAAAGCCAACTCAAATTGACAACGTCTACTGCGCTATTCGCAATAATGAGACGATGGTATTACTTGGAAGTAATGAAGAATGCACAGCAACACTTGTGAGTGAGTTTGCTAGAATATACTCACTTCCAACACACAAATACGATAACAATGACAATAACTTTCGACGATACTCCGTATGGCTTACTCGTCGCAACAGACTCATAAAGGGGTTTACCAAGCTTGAAGATAACTATTACATGGTTGCTGATAAACGCTTTTACCAGTATTATTCTCGATATGGCTTCTGCTCCACATGTGGAATACTCCGATGTAGTCCCGTGTGGTGCATTT
>CAJVPJ010000388.1:0-26467 GCA_910592205.1 Paraglomus occultum | reverse complement strand
CTATCAAAAATATCGAAGCCATTATTAGAATTTCGATAAGACAGGAAAGGAAATTGTTCTTCTACTATTTTTATCGCGGTATCACTCTTTTCACGTGAGACAGACTCATTTTTCAGCTTTTTATCTTCTTCCCATTCATATGGCCAGAGTTCTATGGAATCTTTCTCAATATGAGTGATGAGTGACTCTCTCCAAGTATGATTTGAACATATGTGCTTAATACGTGAAGAGTCTTTGGCTTTATGACTTCCTGCTAGTCGAAAGCAATGGAGATCCTTGTTTACTTTTTCATCAATGAAAGGATGCATTCTTTCTGGAAGAAGTTCTAAGATTCGCGATGTAAATTTTCGAGCTTTGGATGCACCACGAACGAAATATCTAGGTAATATCAAATGTTTACTCCACTTAGACTCATTCGAGGAATCGGCTACAAGAAAATCATCTTTTGAAAGAACTAATCCAGTTATTTCTTTTATAGCAATTCGGAGAGCATTTTTAATGTATAAATAAATCTCGTCTTTTTTACGTGTAACTTCAGTTGACTTCTGCCATAAATGAAGATATGTATTAGTGATGAAACCATCAAACGATTTCTGTCCAAGAGATATTTCTATTCTATCTAAAGGATCGGGATATGATGCAAACTTTTCTAATTCACCATCCACATCAATCTTGATTTTTTGTGATTGCCCAGTCCGAATAACTTCATGAAATGTACGCTGGTTTTCAGGTATCGAATCATGCCATATTTCAAACTCAGATAAGTTATCGAAATATCTATAGCTATGAGGATACTCTTGCCGGATAACCCATCCTTCGGGTTGAACATTTTCCGAGGCATAAAGGCATTCTTTTCTAGGGCAATCAGGGCGGTTAAGATATTTATATTTTCGCACTCGTTGCTTATCGCTTGTTAGATTTGGCAAATCATCCCCAGAATCGCTATTGTATTCTGAGTTTTCATCTGATAAATAATCATATTTTGAATGTGACATTTTATTGATTTGCATATATGCGTTGTTTGTATATGTGTGTTGTTTGATTTGACAAAAAGTATATGTTTTTGAAATTATAATAATTGATAGATAAATCTTTAAAATAAAATTAATTATTCCGAATCACGATGGCATTATACCATTGCTCATATATTCATAGAACTCTGGCCATATGAATGGGAAGAAGAAGAGAAAAAACCGAAAAATGAGTCTGTTTCACGCGAGGAGAGTGATACTGCAATAAAAATAGTAGAACAGCAATTTCCTTTTCTGTCTTATCGAAATTCTAATAATGGCTTCAATGTTTTTGATAGAATTCTGCCTACAACATGTTCGATCTGTGAAAAAGAGCACACGAGAGAAGGTATGTATGGCAGATGGCGTGGATCATATTACTTTCTTTATTGTTTTAGGCAAAAAAAAGGTGAATCCGGTATTGAGGTTCTTAAAGCAGATCATATTAAGAAAAAAGTTATTCCACGTTTAGATAGATTGAGATCTCGGCTTCAGAATATATCACATTCTCTTTCACAAAATAACTTTACTACTGTTGGAAAAAACATCGAAATATATAATGCTAAGACAATGCGTAACTATAATTTACAAGCTAAACTTACAAGTGGTAACTGGCACTTGATGCTTATTAAAGGACATTGTGGTGTTGGCAAATCAAATGAGACAGCAGAGGAAATAAAAACACTTTGTCATTCTGATGGTTCTTCCGTTTCAATCCTCATCATTTCTGGCTGGCGTAGTCTAGCCCATGGTCAAAAAGTTCTTTTCGAAGGGTTTAAGTCTTATCTCGAGCTAGATATGAAAAAGCTTAATCCTAAAGATACTCCGAAACTCATTATCAGTCCTGAAAGCATTCACAAACTTGGAGCAACTGGCTATGATATAATTATACTAGATGAGTTTGAAACTATTACTCAGAATTTTAGTGGACCTACTATGAAAAAACTGAAGCTGAGTCATGACGTATATAAATCCTTGCTCCAATCTGCATTATTGATATTGGCTTTAGATGCTACATTAGATTCAGACTCGCTTGTACATTTACAAACCATTTCGAAAATAGATGCCGAAAATTCAACCGTGATATGGAACCAGCATATACGAGATAAACGTCACGCTCTTATACATATTAATACCAAAAAATGGAATGTTGAATTAATTGGAGCTCTTAGGCAAGGATTAAAAGTCTATATTCCAATGTTTGCTAGTGCAGAAATGGCAGAGGCTCTTCATCAGGAATTGGCATCTCATGGGTATAAAGGTAAGTGTTTTTCTAAACGACTGTCAGAAACTGAGAAAAAGGATATATTTGCTGATATCAATGAGGCAGTGGCAAATCTTGATTATTTAATAGCGACTCCTGTGATGACTTGTGGAGTAAGTATAACGATCGAAAATTTCGATATGACATTTGCACATTTCCGCACATTAGCTGGTCTGACAAGCAATGAAGCATATCAGATGTTGCATCGCGTTCGAAAGCTAAATCAAAATGTAGTACACATTCTAACGGATTTACGTAGCGATAATTTGCCGACAGACCGTGAAGATTTACTTCGTTTTATCAGCTATCGATGTAATATTGCAGAATATCCTGATTTAGAAGAGGCTCATTGTGATAAAACACTCACTACTGATGGTAAATGGATTTTTAAACCAAATGCTTCCTTGGAAACTCATCTTTATAATGCATCTCGTCGCAATGCGTCTAGAAATGATTTTGTTAGTTTACTGACTGATCGTCTTAGCGAATGTGGTTATGATATTAATATTGCTGAAGATTGCCCTTCTATTGATTCAAAAATCACAGAAAATAATGAAGGCAAAGAATTGTTTTTAAATGTACGTTCAATCAAAAAGGTTCTGGATACAGAAAAATATTCAATGATTGCTAATGCACCGGTTTTGAGTAATATCGAAGCTTTAAATATTCAAGAATGCTTAGAAAGAGAAGAGAATATAGACCTGACCTGTAGATTTGCTTTACAGAAATATAATCTCGCATCTTTTTATAAAAAGACACCTGAAGATATAACAGAAGATTTTGTAGAAAAATATTCCCAAAAAGAGATGCGAAATGCGTATAGTGCATTAGTTCAAGCTATGGACCCTCTCGATGACTTGCGAGAGAATCATAAACTTATGGTTATTGGAGACTCACGAGAGAAGGCTTCTTGCGATTCATTATTGCCAAAAGTTATTGCTTTAGAGGAGATTTTACGAGGGATAGGTTTTTCTTCGGGTATTCATACATCTTATACTTTATCACGTCAAGATTTTGATACTAATTTACTGAGCTTTCTACCAATCTATAAGAAAAATGAGCGTCGTTACTATGCAATATTTGGCAAAAAATGGAGACAGCATGCTAACTATAATCTAAAGTATTTTATGGAATTTCTTCTCAAACCACTAAAGGAATTTAAAGTATCATTTTATCGAGAAAAAGACCGTAATAAACAACTTACATACTTGAAACTCCTAATAGACAAGGATCTACGAAAAATTCTCCCCAATACTTGTTCAAGTGATAACACAATCATGGATTTTCCAAAATCGGATCTCAATCCTTCTCAAGATATCGTCGATAATACTATTAATAAAGTTAGCACAGCGGAGAAAAATATACCTAAACCTTTGATTTCTTTATCTTCAGAGTTTCTCATTAAAAATGAATCTGATATAGATAGCCTAATTATTCTTTTACAGCAAAAATTCCAAATGTCTCGGGAAAGGTTAGAACAATGGCGAGCCAAGATTGCTTTTGAAATGCGGGATAATCAAAATTATTGGAAAAAAGAGCGTGAGAGCATGGACGAGGTCGCTTTCCTGGAATATAAGCGAAATTTCGAGGCTAAGATGAGCGTACCTACTACTCCGCACAAAAAAGAATTGAAAAATAAATCTTTAGCAATCATTGAATATGCGTAGTTGTTATAAATGTTTCAGCGAAGCAAGTAAAGGTGCCAAAACATTATCATTTAGTTAAGTAGTAATTTCTGGAGAAGAGAGATTGCTACATTCAGCTAGTTATATATCCGGGTTTTTGTCGCCTTTTACAAATAAGTATAAGAAAAAATTCAAATAAAAAATTATTACTCTGATACCCCGCCTTTTTGCAGTAACTGCTCAGGCACGTAAGTGCCATTGTTCCACAATAAGCCAGAAAAATTAGATAATATATATAAAAAACAATTAGCTATACATATCTGGACACGAACTTGTTAGTGGGCAGGATTATATAAGGGGTTTTTTGTGCCGTGGAATTTTGATCGAAATAAAGTTAAATTAATCAATAACCGTTTTTGTGTTGCATAATTTTGATTGAGATACAGTTTCGGGTAAGTGATAGGCTAAAGTGATCGCATAATGTATATGTGGTAGTATGCTTTGAGTAGTATTAGCAGAGACAATTTATGCTGAAAAATTTTGGGCCATCGAGGTGAAAAGGTAAAATTTCGGGACAGCAAACCGCGGATATAGTTTGACCGTTTACTTGTAGAAGCTATGTGAGAAAGAGTTCTAGAAACCAAAAATACATTATGTTGGATTTTGGGACAGCAAACTGCATAATTTTTATCGATAGCTGAAAACTGATTCAATCCAACCAAAAACATTAAAAAAAGTGCGGTTTGCTGACCCAACGATTTTTTTCGCATTAAGTATTTTTTTTTATATCTATATCCACTACACCATCCCCATATCAAATATTGGCTATTCCTTTTCATCATATAAAAACAGAAAACAGATATACTTATTACAATGCTTTGAGTATTAACAAGTGGTGATAGCAATTCGGCACTACGTGCCTCATCCCTGATCAATACTCGAGTACATTATAATAGTTAGCAATTTGGCACTATGTGCCTCATCCGTGATCGATATTCGAATAAATTATGCGAAACTAACAACTGCTAACAATTCGGCACTACAAATATGATAACAATTCAGCGCTACGTGCCTCATTATCGCGCAATTAATTTTTTCATGCCTGGTAAGAGATGTCAAAAAAAGATGCATCAAGTTTTAGTAAGATGAATGAAGAGAATTGCGGTCTCGATTAGTGAATTACTTTGGGTATATAACTTCGGTAATAGATTATGAGAGATGGCTACCCATTCCTGAAGTGTGTTTTCGAGTATGTCTTTATGACATTTATTCGATGATATATTTCGGGTTATGTTTTCGGAGTAGCTATCTTCAGTAATATGTGTCTTTGACACTAGCTTCGCTATTATATATGAAAATCGAAGATGGCTACTTATGCCAGTGGTATGTTTTTGGGACATGTGATCAAGTATGTTTAGGTATATGCTTGATGATATATTGAGGTAGATATCGGGTAGCTAACTTTGGTAATATATTATAATAATTATGGGAGATGGCTACCTATTTTACTGGTATGTTTCGGGTATGTAATCATGGTAGCTAACTTCAGTAATATATTTAAGAAAAATGAAGATGGCTACCCATTTAATGATATGTTTTCGGATACATTTTTGTGTATGTGATCATGGTAGCTAACTTCAGTAATATATTATAATAATTATGGGAGATGGCTACCCATTTAATGATATGTTTTCGGATAGTCAACATCAGATTTATTTGCAGTTATATACCCCGCCTTCTTATATATTTAGTCGAAGTTAACCTGCTTTTTAATATGTATGTTCTCAGGATATATTTCTGGTATCGAAAATTCCAGCAATCAAAATCGGCATATTCTAATATAACGTATTCGATAGCAATTAGATAGCGTGTATATAGCATACGCGATAGTAATTAGATAGCATTAAGTGATAGCAATTACGCATACATGTTTGATAACATACCCGATAGCAATAGGTAGGTAACATTGGCCAGCAAATAACAATACATAACTGAATATATTTTTTTATCCATGTGAGCCAACAACGGAAATCAGATACGGTTGCCAAACTAGCATACAAATATCGCAATTGACCGGTCAAACTCGCGTTAAGGCCAACAAGTCAGCATAACCTAACTCAGCTATTTTATTACGATGGAAATCGGTTGAGAACGATAAGCCAACATACGATATCAAATGACATATAAAATGTGTTCGATTTATCAAACTCGCGATAACAATACGGGGACATCATAACCTAAATTAGTTAATCTATTGTAGCAGAAACCACCCACAAACACCAAACCGGTATACAATATAATGTTATCGAATTTGAATTATAATAGAAAACGCGTCACTCAAATGACGGTACATCATAACCTAGATCGGGTATACAAGCTGTCTACCTATGCGTCATAAAATTCGGATCACGACACCTTAGTCTGTGTCATAAAATTCGGATCACGACACCTTAGTCTGTGTCATAAAATTTGGATCACGACACCTTAGTCTGTGTCATAAAATTCGGATTACGACACCTTAGTCTGTGTCATAAAATTTGGATCACGACACATACCTGAGTGGGAATAACCTAGACTAAGTGGAAATAACATAATTATGTTATTTCCACTAAAGATATGTTTTTAAAATTTAATGATACTATTAATAAGACTTTTTTCATATTTTTCAATTCTAATTTTGAGGTCCTCTATTTTCTTTAGCCCCTAAATTCTGTAAGGTAACAGTTGACAAAGTCGTAATATGGTTAATTATTTTCAAAATCATGTCAGCTTCATTAGTTAATATGATTTCGAAATCGGATGATGCAACTTCGTCTTCTGCCCCTTGACTAAACCTAGGAGCTACCAAAACCCCAATAATAATAATGTTACCATTATTAGGGAATTTAGTAAGAGCACCTATCAATTCCTGAACAGCATCACCACCTATTACTATGAAATGATATCAAGTGTTTATTATTATTAACAGTCATTTATTTCTATTTATATTATTATTAATAGTAATAGACATTACTTGTGGCACCATATCCAAGATGTTCCTGGTTATCCACATGCAATTTTTGACAAATAGTGGCCAAGTCAGGGATATCAGCAGCCCACAAAAATAATTGTTGGAGTGCAACAATGGATGCAGGCAAGCTTTTGTGTTTCCAGTGAGTGGGTATAAGTTCATCAAATGTACAAACATGAATTGGTCATGGTGTGGCTTTCTCTGCTGACATATTAATATGCACAAGAAGATCCTTGGGTGTGATGAGGGCTCCCACAATGTCTCTGTGGTGTCATTGTGCATCAAGTGTGATGCTAAGGTAAGGATCACTGGTGTAGATATCGTCGCCGTCGTCGTCAGTCTAATCGTCCTTGTGATTGTTTATTATAATGTCCCCCCATGCACCTTCACTTCTTTACTGAACTCTGTCGGGAATTTCATATTTACTTTGACAAGCACTTTACTTGTGACAGTATTATGATGCAAGACACCTAAAGTAAAAGACCGAACAGTCCGAAATTTTGTTCTGCAGATCACTTATCAATCACATGACATTTATCCAATAAAATTCTTTAAAATCATAATGCAAATTTCGCTTTATTTTAATACTTTCGCCTGCGATACTTTGATCGGACTAATTTGGTCTTAACTCCTCCCATGCATTTTCTGTGTGATTTATATTCCCCAATCACTTACCTCATCGTTTTCCCAAAGTTTTTCACCTGATAAATTATCACTGAATTCCGTCTCCATTAATTCAAATGTGATTGATTCTGTATCGATCGAGTTGAGTTCATCTGCTTTAATAAATTTGCCTCTCTTATCTCGAGACACTTGCATATGTGCAGCTTTTCTTTTAGGCATATTAAAACAATAAAAAATGTTATGAGAACAATAATGCTGAACTTTCACTTTACCGTAACTTTTATTCTACTTCATCTGCTCTATCATTCTTACGGATTAGTTTTTCTCCAAACCCTCTAATATAAAAAAGCCTTAGGGTTTTGAAAGTTGGGTGTTTTATTTCAGTCTTTAGATGTCTTGCACCATACTATATCGCGATTTTAATTACTATAAAGAGAGGCACCGTGTAACAGTAAATCTAACGCGAACACATCCTATTGTTATTTTTAGGTCATGATCTACAAGCCTGCGAAAAAAGCTATTGTTGTAAAGAATATGTGACACCCAGCGTTGATCCCTTTCGACGTTCCGGCCAAAATAAAGTCACAAACCTGTTAGTGTTTATCGCAAGCATTTGTATGATGATCTTGTCACGTTTTCGAAAAGCCCAAACAACATTAACGTTGATTACACGACGATACGCAAGTTCTAGAACGAAATTATACATTAACGGAGAATTTACCGAATCTCGTACTAGCAAATGGATTCCACTACACAACCCAGTAAGCATACCTACCATGCTATTACGCCGTATTAAAGATTATGATACTTATAATTACTAACGGATTAAACCTCGAAGGCAACAAATGAGCTCGTAACAGAGGTGCCAGAGCCAATCAAAGAAGAACTTGATGCGGCCACTGCTGCATCGCAAGAGGCCTTTCTCACTTGGCGGGAGAGCTCTATTCTTACTCGACAACGTTTTCTGCTCGATCTGCAGTATCTTATTCGCGAGAATATGGACCGGCTTGCCAAAGCTATTACCGAAGAGCAGGGGAAAACGCTTGACGATGCAAAGGGCGATGTATTCAGAGGATTACAAGTTGTTGAAAACGCCTGTGGTGTTACAAATCTACTAATGGGAGATAACTTGGAAGTATCGAGAGACATGGATACATATACGATCAGGGAGCCGTTGGGAGTTACAGCTGGGATATGTCCATTTAATTTTCCAGCCATGATACCTCTTTGGATGTTCCCTCTAGCTATAGCAGCGGGAAATACAATGATAATTAAACCATCAGAAAGAGATCCAGGTGCAATGATGATATTGGCAGAACTGACTAAAAAAGCCGGATTGCCCAACGGAGTTTTGAATGTTGTACATGGATCTGTGGATACAGTCAATTATCTGATTGATAATGAAACCATTAAAGCCATTTCTTTTGTGGGTAGTGATAAGGGTGAGTATAATATATCGAGAATGCCACTGGTACACCGTGTAAATGTTAACATGAATATCAAACGGTGACTTGTAGCCGGAAAGTATATTCATTCAAGAGGTACTGCAAAGGGCAAGAGAGTTCAGGTTGGCATCGTGATTAATGTTCAGCTATCGAATTTTTTTTTATGAACGTTTCGTAGTTTGACTTTTGCTTATTTTATAAAAGGCCAATCTAGCTGCAAAAAACCACGGTGTGATTATGCCGGATGCAAACAAGGTTCACAGCATTTGTTGAAGATTACTCAAGTAATCTTAATAATGCCACTTTGCATGCTTAGTTAAGTGTTGCTTTCCTATTGTATGAGTGATACAGCTAATTGTCGGATACTATTTCAGAATCATACACTAAATTCACTGGCTGGGGCAGCATTTGGAGCAGCAGGACAACGATGCATGGTAATTCCTGATATAAAAACCTTGATATTTTAAACACAATATAGTTCATTTGCGTTTATTTTTTCCTATTTCTTACTTTATTCGTCTTGGATTCAAAAGGCTCTTTCTACAGCAATATTTGTTGGCGAAACAAAAAAGTGGATTCCCGAGCTAATTGAGCGTGCTCGCAAACTCAAAGTCACAGGTGGTTTTGAACCAGATGCCGATCTTGGGCCATTGATCAGTCCTCAAGCTAAACAACGTGTGGAGACACTGATTCAAAGTGGAATTGATGAGGGGGCAGACTTGGTACTGGATGGAAGAAACCCGCAAGTTCCTGACAAGTATAAAAATGGAAACTTTGTTGGTATGTACGCGACGCTAGTATGAGTGAAGAGTGTACCAATTATCTGACACCCGGCATTTCAAATAAACATTTATTAGGACCTACCATTCTTGTCAATGTTAAACCACATATGCAGTGTTATAAGGTGACTTTTATAGTGACTTCATCGTTTTTGTCTTTTGAGTATTATTAATCACTCCAATCATAATTGTTCCTTATCTACTATTATAGGAAGAGATTTTTGGTCCCGTGCTTGTTTGTTTGTTTGTTAATTCTCTTAATGAAGCGATTGAACTAATCAATAAGAATCCATATGGGAATGGTACGGCTATCTTTACCAACAGTGGGAGTAATGCTAGATACTTTACTTCCAATATTGGAGCTGGGCAGGTTGGAAGTAGGTATCCTCATTGACCGTGACTTGATTAATTTTGTTACGATTTATATAACTTTTTGCTTTGTCATTTAGTTAATGTCCCCATTCCTGTTCCATTGCCAATGTTTTCTTTTACTGGAAATCGTGAGTCAATACGAGGCGACATCAATTTTTGTGAGTGTTTTCTGTGTGTTTGACTTTATTTTTAGACATAAATTTTTTTGCTGATTGCTATCTTTCTTTTGTTTTCCAGATGGAAAATCCGGATTGCAATTCTATACTCAAACGAAAACAGTAATTTCATTGTGGAGACACGAAGACGTAAATGATAAAATATCTACTGTCACGATGGTAAGCACATTGATAAAGTTGTGAGTATAATGTGACCCACATTCTAATGAAAGCCTTGTTTTATTATTAGCCAACAATACGATGAGTAATATAACGAAGGAAAGATTAAATAATGTACAACATTTATCAGTTTGAATTCTTAAGCCATATTTATATTAACTTAACTGTACACTGGGTATTACAAGACCAGCTGTGCCAGAAAGGATGAATACATCAAACTAACATAATACTGCAGAAAATCTTCGCGATTCAAATCCGTGAATGCCCAAAAATTGATTTTGTTAACAGTAAGACGTTCATGCCAATGAATTTTCTAATCTGCACTATGTAACGAAAACTCTTGACAAGTTGTTTAATACTAAAGAATACAGTTAAAACTTTATGTCACAGATAATTGTTTAATATTGATGAAAACTTAATAATTACAAATGACCAATTACAATTATAAAATAAACTGTGAAAACGCGATCTGTGATATAATTGGGTGATGATCACGTGGCGGACGGATAAACGACGTTTCTTTCACATTGTAACATCCTTTCGATTCGTGAAACAAAATCTGAATTTATTGCTGATACATTACATTTACATCTGAAATGGGAGAAGACCCGATTTGGGTACGTGACCACATCAAAACCGAGAGATTTTACGAAGAGATGCGCTACTCGCATACAACCTGCCAGAAATGAGTGACCACCATGAAATTTAGCTGATCGGACGTTAATATTAAAAGCTGTTCATATAAAAAATAACCAACACAGCTGGCCATCATGTAATAAGTAAAACTTGTTCGCAATATTAACGTTTATAAATTTTGTAACTTTCATAAGTGCTGCATAATTCTGAGTGAGATATGCTTTCTTACGTTAAGGACACAGATTTAAAAAATATATCGTAACTAGTTTGTTATAATGCACTCAAAAGTCATTATTAACTATGTTATACCTTAAGCAAAAAGATTTCTCACAATTTAAAAATTTGGTTTAGGCTTTATTGAACAGTTAATTAAGTTATAAGACAATACATTAATATTAATATAATAAATCTATCCTACTAGCAATGTAACACGAATTTCAGTATATCTAATTATAATGCAGTATTAGTAACAATGGATATGGTATTTGTTGCTTCGCTATCTAATACGATTTACATATATTTTTAGTCAAGCCACGTGATGTAATTTGAATTCGTTTTGTTCGCTGCATGTCAGGGTTCGCAAAATATGGAGATCAATCGGATCAACATTCATTATCGGTGACACACTTGTCAGCGAACATATGAACATTGTCTCAGTATGTCAGAAAGTACAGCAGACGATTACACATTCCCGTATAAAATACAAAAAGTATGTGTCATAGGTGCCGGTGTCGCTGGCATGATAGTAGCTAAAGTCCTGATGGATATTGGGTTGAACGTAATTGTTTATGAGAGAGGCGAACAACCTGGAGGAGTATGGTAAGATTCTTATGATTCGCGACCTTCGTTTCTGCTATCAACTAAAATACTATAGGATCATGGTAACAGGATCTACTCTGAGGATACTGGACCAGTACCGTTATTTCCGAGTACGGATCCAAAGATATCCGATCCTCCTGAGGAAGTGCCAAACACCAAATCATCTTGTTCTTTCACCACTCATCATATCCGTAATGTATCTCCCATCTATGCCGGCCTTCACACCAATATACCAACGCCAGTTATGACATATTTCAATACGACATATCCACCAAATACGCCTTTATTCCCTAATCACGAAGTCATATTATCATACCTAAAATCGTTCGTTGAGGAACATAAACTGAATGATGTTATTTCTTATAATATGAATGTAACAAGAGTCATCGAAAGCGAAAATGGATGGAAGGTTATTACAAAGAGCTTGAAGAGAGCAAGTGACGAACAAATACAGAACGATAAGCAAAAAATAAGTCTTGTTGAGAGTAATGCGAAGATGGAGACAATTGGGGAGGATCGAGAGGCAATTCCCGATTATAATCGAAAAGACTTTAGCGCGCACGACAGTGATGACGCAGAATATGTGGCTGAATGGAGGGAGGAACATTTTGATGCAGTAGTGGTTTGTACTGGTCACTACAATGTGCCATATATTCCAGAAATCAATGGCCTCAAGGAGTGGGCAAATACGTGGCCTGACCGCATATTGCATTCTAAGCAATACCGCCGACCTGATTTATTTGAAGACCAGGTAAATAGACTCGTCTGTAGCGTCAATTGTACTGCTCTGTCATTGTTTTATTATCAACTGATTATACTCAACATTAGGTTTTTTGTTAAGCCAACATTAGTGATAGGGAGCGCGGCATCAGGATCAGATATCTCACGCGAACTCGCCTTGACTTTTAAATCACCAATATACCTTTCCGTGCGCAACATCGATTCACTGACAAGCATTGCCGAGTCGGTAATTGTCAAACCTATTGTAAAGAGGTTTATTGTATCTTATTTGGACACATCCAACGATAATAACAATGACAGCAACTACATTCACGAGAAAAGGAACATTCCTTACGGCCAAGTCGAATTTATAGATGGTACAGTTATAAATGTGCATAGAATTATTTTTGCAACAGGTTTTATGTATTCGTATCCTTTTCTACACGGTATTGAGATTGGAAAGAATGGAGACGTCAGTCAGGAGAGAATACTGGTTACAAGCGGAGAAAGAGTTTATAACTTGTATAAACAAGTGTTTTATATACCCAATCCGACAGTAAGTTGAAATCCATGGAGGGCTTACATTTATCTTGATCTTACGGTATCCTGTTGTTTATATCATATGATGCCTCCGTATCTTATCTCTTTCTAACTAAACCCATCTCTTTTCGCCCTCCCTTCCCCCTATGATGTATCCTTCCTTTCTTTACCATCTTATTTAAGTTGACATTCGTAGGCCTTCCAATAAAGGTATCCCCGATCCCTGTGAGCCACGCGCAAGCTCTTCTGATCTCACACGTCTTCGCATCCCGTATCCGACTTCCCTCTTTCACTTCCATGCGTAAAGAATATAATTTGACTTCTCTTGATACAATGTTCACGACTCCTAGAAAATATCATATATTTGGCACTGTGAACGCGTGCGAGTATACCAGGGAAATACTTGAATGGGTTAATAGCGGTAAGAATGAAGAAGCAGGCGAGAAGAAGGAAGTATTTGAGAATTGGAGAGAAGATTTGCACCTCGCTGCTAGGGAACTCAGAGCTAAAGAACTTGGATATTGAAGAACGGATATAATGGACAGCGAGAATGAGTGCTTTAGCATATCATGACATAGAATTATTAGGATTATTTATTGATTGAGTAGCTGGTAGAACTGTTATTAACTTCATGAAAGATGAATAGATTCATTTCAACTCATATTATTAAATACAATTGTTGGACAAAATAAACTTTCCCAACTATTTATTCTCATTCTAGTATTAGTTTTATTCTGCACAATAAACAATTAGTAAATATTGTAAGTATGCCACCTAAACTTCTATACAATGCAAGAGGTTTAGATTTTTACTGAACAAGGCTTTTCAAGTTGCAAAAGAAGTAGCCTGGATCCGTTGACGAAAGTGTTCTAATTTGCTATACGTAAGGCCAATAATGTCCAAATGCCAACAGAATTTAAACAATTCAGAAGATACTTGCTTGATTTTTTAGGTATGACAGAGCTGTCCACGCACTGCATTTTCGCATTTTCTACTAAATTTCTTTTCCTTTCTTTTGCTGACTACCGTTATGTACAGGGATTAATTGTATGGTGTTTGCGACGTGGTAAACGATTGGGGTTATTCCGGTGATGGCCAAACTTTAGCTCTTAGGAATGGGCGACATTTTTCAACGTGCGGGCGCCTACGTTTAAGACTTTGCAAAATGTCGGATTGATTGCAAGAGCAACATATCTGTTGCGTGATACATTTCTTTTTTTCAGACAAATTCCATACAACTTTGGAATAGTTTTATTTATTTCGATGAAATGGGGAGCTTACTCACCAGAAACAAAGAGAGTGAGAGAACAAGCATCTTTCACAATTCATTGTGTCAAGAAGATTGGAGACTTGCGACGATGCGCGGTACTGACGATGATAACAATTATCAATCTTGACCCAACAACAGAAATAAAAACAGCACTACTTTATCCGTAGATGGTAAGAACGTTGCCTCAGCTGGACGGTCATTACTAATAATTTCGAACTCTTTCATTTCAGGATATTTTGGGGCAAAAATTACTGGCATGAAGAATAATATTTGACACAAGTCGTATCTTAATTAGTCAAAATTTTTATTAACTTGCCGAAAAGTGATTGACAGGGTAAACACGAAATTGTTACATAGTCATTCTGACAATGTATTCGGATTATTATCACGTTAAGCACTACAACTCAAAGCCGTCTTGGGTAATGTCATCAAAAAAATTTTCCTTCTATTTGACAAGCCAATACCTTTTCTTTTGGTGCTAATTAGGTAGGGTTTTGTTGACAATACTTTAGAAAGTTGCGTCAGTTCACGGCTTTTACACATTTGATTGTGACGCGCTCACCTGTTCCACCAATAATGATGCGGCTATGTTACACTAGTTCACAACCATTTTAACCCGATAATTGATAGACGGGAAGAAGATAATATGTCAAAAGTAAAGGTTGAACCACAGAAAGCCCTTGGTTATCAATTTCCTATACAGAAAGTCTCTTACAATAAGAGAGATATAATCCTGTATGCATTGTCCATCGGTTGTGAAGCGGATGAACTGAGATATACTTATGAATTAGGTACAGGCAATCTGCCATAAGCAGTTTTCTCGTTTCCACGTGCCCATAAACGTTCGTTTTAATATTCTTATTCTTTTAGACAAACAGTTTGCACCGTTTCCAACTTATCCGATTGTGTTATCCCTCAAAGGAAACACAAACGATGTCAATTTGTTTGCAGAAAGAACAAAATTCGGAGGTCCAATACCTGGGCTTCCCCCATTGGATCCAAATAAAATGATCCAGGGTGAACAAAGTCTTGAAGTATTAAATAAGTTACCAGTAGAAGGAGAATTTGATTTGCAAACAACCGTAACTGGCATATACGACAAAGGTACGGTCATTACAAAACTTATGACGGATTTATGTAAACGTCAAATTTTCGTTCTCTGCTTTTACTTGCACATTGCGTTACATTTATGATATATTACATTTCATGTCTTTCCCCTTCATTTCGTAGGCAGTGGGTTGGTATTCGAACTTACGTCTGTTCTGATTGATCCAAATACAAAGGTACAATACGCGAAGACAAGATCGCAAACATTTGTAATTGGTTATGGTGGATTTGGCGGGCCCAAGGGGGGGAAAAGTTTATCGTACTCACCGCCCAAAAATAAAGCGCCTGATGCTGTGGTTTCCGCAAAGACTTTAGCTACCCAAGCATTGCTTTATAGACTGTCTGGGTATGTTGGTCATTATATTGTCGTAAAAATGTATACTACATGTTAGACTTTATTGACACTAGACTTGCATAGGGACTACAATCCACTGCACGCAGGTACAGACTAATTTGTTTTCTTTTAGCATTTTTTTGTAAACGTTTGTGTCTAATGATTTTTCTTGTTACTTCATTGTTTTTATCATGCTCTTATTTCTACTCTTGGATTACACCAGACCCGACAATTGGGGCAGAATTAGGTTTTGGAGGTGTCATTCTCCATGGTCTATGCACGTTTGGTCATGCCGCACATGCTATACTGAAGACGCTCGGGAACAATGACCCAAGTCGACTCGTTAGCATTACTGGGAGATCTTCGGTACCTGTGTATCCAGGTGATACTCTCGATACATATATGTGGAAACTTGGAGAAGGTAAAGTTGTATACCTAGTCAAAGTAAGAGAGAGAGACGTTATTGTACTCACGAATGGTTTGGCTGTGCTGAAAGAAGATCAAAGTGCAAGCAAACTGTAAACGAAAATAATATAAATGTGTATTTATACATTATCTTATGGGCGATGTTTTATTAAGAGTGTTACCGTATCAATAATCAAGTTAATTGATTGGGAATTTGGCTACGTTCCCTGCCAAAAGTATCCGTCACTCTTTGAAATTTTCCCTTAATTTGAAACTCTCTATTACGATGCGAGTTACAACTTGCTCTAGTAACCGGGATACTTTACCAGAACGTACTGTGTGAAAAGGAGGGTACTATACTAGAGGGAGGAATTATACACAATTTCGTAGTACGCGTGTTTTCCCACATGCTAATAAACGTTTTCGCGTTGCAAATACAATTCAAAAGTACGTCTGCAATTACAGTATATCAACAGCATTAAGCCATTCTTTGTATACTGTCCAACAACCAACATTAAAGAGTACAATATATTAAAGCTCGTATAGAAATGTGCACAGTGTCTGTATTGGGCGCAGGTTTAACTGTATCGGCTTTGATGTCTTTGATGCTCTTATTCAAAACAGAGTTAAAGCTGACATTATTGTTAATATGCCTCGAATTATGAGATAATTTGTGCTAATACAGTATAACCAAGTCTAACATTGTATTAGTATTAAAATAACACTCAACATAGTTATTGGTAATAACTAAGAATTTTGAGCAATTGCAAAGAACCTACTTGACGCGGTTGCCAAATGTGGGCAGCAGTTGGACAACCTTGGTGGTCTATGGTCGGGTTGAGGGACTGCGAGTAGTTTATTTTGCATAATAATATGGTCCGCTTTCCCAAGACGTCGCGCATTACTACTGCTACTTGCCAGGTAAACCTTTGTTGTGTGATTCTTCTCAAAAAAGCGTCTATTTCGTCGCAAACGAAGAGTTGTTATCAACAAAGGTTGAAATGTAAAACTTTTGTTATATTCGTAGTGGGGTGTTTGATCGTGACATTCCAAGCAAAAAAAAATTACTTGTCCCGCGTTTAAATATAAGTCTTATTAATCAGTAGAGTATAACAATTGTTCTTCTATCGATGGGAAACGGAAAGTGTTCGCAATAAGGCTCTGGACTATTCGTTTGAGATCAAACCAGACTAGACTGCCACTTTATATAGCGCGTTCCATCCATTAAGCATTCGATATATTTCTTTATTTCCAGCTGTTCGGTTTTTAATACTAATTATTATATCGAAAAAAAATAAGGATCCGGTTTCCCGTTAATCAAATGCGAGGGTTCGTTTCAAAATATTTACTTTTTACATTGACATTGGTAGGTTTTCCATTGTTATGACTTTAAATGTGATGATACTTATTCTCCACTTAGTTAACTATCGATTCTCTCTTTATTGAGGCGGTCGAGCGTGTTGTACATACCTCTTTATAAGCACATTTTCAACAAAAGTTACATTGTTTCCGATAGCGTGACTATAGAGAAGGTCGACTGTACTACTTAGCGCCACGAAATTTACTGTAATTAGAGACACTCGTGATCATCACGACTTGATTGTGGCGTTGTCATTTGTTTGTGTAGCATTAATATAAGTTTGACAGGGTTCACCACCACCCCCGAGTTGATCGGTCTCCTTAGAAAAAATGTCAAGCATAGAGCGTAGAAAATTCGTCGCCCAAACCAAAATGGGGGAGTTTGAATTGATGCTATTAACATCCATACCCGTTTACTCTCCGTTTCGCGAGAGGATCGAGTTTGATTATAAGCGTGACGCGTCGAACAGTCGAATGAATGTTATTAATAGGAAAAAAAGGTATGAAGTGGTAGAAGAGGGTACGGGAACAGAAGACGCACAAGAAAGCGCCGAAGGATATAGCATAACAGAAAACGCGAGTGAATATGAATATGTCGATTGTTTCGATGATTATGATGAAGAATACGAGGAACACGAATATGACGATATAGACGAAGACAACGCAGAAGAGGACGACGATATGGCAGACATTACGGATGAAGAGGATCGAGCAACAGACATGTCGATCGAGGGTAAACACACGGAATACACTCACGCTCACTCACCTCACAACAAAATATCGATAAACGGCAGGCACGACAAAATCGAGGTACACTACCCGGGCAACTTCCACGGTGGCACAGAGTACATAGAAGAGCACTTTAACGAGCAGTACACTCTGGACGATGTATACCACCCGCCCTCTGTTCATTCTCGCATGGCTTTTTCTACGTCCGTACCAAAGTCTCGCTATTTCCTTTCCAACCTAACTCGAAATCTCCCGCCATGCCCAGAGACAATTCCCAACATTTCCTACCCTCTTCATCTTCACCCTCACGGCGCGTTGGTTTATTCGACGATAACTAATCCACAACTGCAGAATGTTCGTATTTCGTTTCATCCACTTGGACATGTTTGCGTGTCCCATGGGAACGAAGGAGAGAGACGTGAGTTTGAATATTTTTGCGCGGATGGGAGCTACTATCGCATATGCAAAGATGGGAGTAGAGTGTTTGACAGTGGAACTGGGGTGAAATGGCATCGACCTGGCTTGAGCATGGAAAAAGGGGAGGAGAGGGATCAGAGGAGAGCAGGAAAGACAGCTAGATATATTACTGTGTTGGAAAGCAGGAAAAAGTACTATAACGTAAGAGGGTTTGCATGATATTCGTCTCTGTGTAGGAAAGTGGGCGCCATTTTTGGTAAATGGAACATTTTGTGAGCAAGCTTGGTGGCATTATGTCGGACTTTGATGATAGTCAGTAATGAAAACGGTCATTATAGGGGGAAGGGGGGGGAGGCGTTTGCCCTTATATTGCAGTTCGAAACTCGTTTGCTTTAACGCGATGGAATCTCTTATTTGACCTTTTGTTTTGTAAATAAAAAATGCATTTTTTCAGCCTTGGCATCCTTTCATAAGCATAAATTTGTTTTACCATGCTTCTGTTTGTAATTCTATAGTGCGACCTGCTTCTATGCAGTGATTCTCGTCTATTCTTGTTTCCGATTCTAGTTTGATTGTGATTTGCGGGATTCTCTTTGCATGTTGAACGACACTGATTTGCTGCGAATCATTCCTGTATAAACCTTATTACTTGTATTAGTAATTGTGCGTGAGAGATAATTTGTGCGCATTAAACACGTGGACTATGCTAAATCACGGGGATATGGGAATTCCTGTATAGTAAAGTTTGGCTTTAACCCAAACTGCATTACATGATGATGTTCGATTCGATTCACACGAACGAAAATATTAATATCTCTGCCTCTATTAATAATATTATTATTTACATTGTAAACTAAATATTTATGTTCCCCTGTTCTTTACGATTGATCTGTTTGGCTAAACACAAAAATTGAATATAATTAATTTAATCGAAATTTGCAAGCAGATGGTAGTCTCGTTTGTTACGATAAAAATACATGTTGATATTTACCCAATAACACAGACAATCCTATAGTCCTTTTTCTTCTTGTCCTTCTCTCTCTTCCTTTTAATATCCTCCTCCTCTGCCATTCTTGCTTTCTCCTCTTTATTCTCATTTTCTTTTCTTTCTGTCCATTTTTCCAGCGCTTTCTCCAACAATTTTAAACTAACTGGTTTGGTCAAAAAATCATCAACTCCACTCTCGAATGCCAATAATTTATCCTCTTCGCTTGCCAGACCCGTTAGCGCAAAAATGAGAGATCGACTCTCATATGCGTAGGAGCGACTTCTGGGAAATTGTGAAAACATTATGGGAATGGGGAAGCCAAAAATACGTTTAACTCGTTTATTTCTTCGATCGAAGATTTCTTTTTCGATTCTACGTATTTCGGACGTTGCTATGTTACCGTTCATTACCGGCATTTGGATATCTGTATTGAGATTAAGATTAGCGAGGTGATACGAAAGAACGATGACAATTAAATCTATATAATATATATATTAATACTCACCCATAAATATAATGTCGAACCCCTTCTTTACAACTTTCCCACTACTACTTAGAGTCGTTTCTTCTTCCATTCTCTTTCGAAACCTCTCCACTCCCACTGCACCGTTCTCGGCTTCCTCATATTCTACGCCTATCTTTTTCAAAAACTTTGCAATTATCATTCTATTGACCGCATTGTCCTCAACTATTAAAACTCTCGGACTTTGTGATGCGCTAGCAGTCCCAGTTAAATTGATCTGCGCACGTTTTTGAACAGAAGTTGATGCGGTCAGAACTTTTGGTAAACAAGTATTTGGAGGCTGACGTGCTGGCTGAGCCGGAACATCATATCGAAACTCGGAAGACGATTCGGAAGGATGATTTGTCACAGGCTGTGGATTAGATGGTAATGATGTATTAGACGACGTCGTTGACATGTTATCAGAAACTGGATCGGAAGGCCCTGGACTAGATTGAGTAGTTTTTATTTGAGAGACCACACGTTCCTCTGACTTGGCCATTCTAAAACAATTGAGAACGGCTTGTTCAATCTTGTTCGGCCCAATGGGCGTCGGAACGACCACCACGATCCATTTTCTCGTTGAAGTTTCATCGAATCCATCCTGCAACTTCTCGAGAGACTCCACTTGCAGCTGCGTATCCTTGATAGCGCGTGAAACTTGCGCATGTTTTGCAAGCGTCGTAATGAAAATGACCATTGGACGTGAACCACTTCTCTCCCGTGTCCGTGAAAAGGACGAGCGTCGTTTATATGCGTTTGTAAAGGACGACATAAGCTTTGTTAAAACGTCGAGGTCATCATTGATTAGGATTATATGGGGATCAGGTTTGTTGACTAATGAAGAGTTGTCCGTGATGATTTTCTTAACATTGAACCAAGTTGTGAAATATCTTTCAAACACTTCTTGGAATTTATCCGGAAATCCTTTAAATACTACTGTATGGTTTTTCATACTGTCATAGAATTGCTCCCTTAACGTCTTCTCTGCCTCGTCATCCTTTTCATCCAGGTTTTGTCTAGTTTCTTCAAAATCCAGCCATATTTTCACGCTAGTTCCGATTCCCAACGTACTCTTGACATCCAATTCCCCATTCAACTTCTCGACTAGCGATCGGACAATACTCAGCCCTAATCCAGTACCGACTCTGAGGGAATCCTCTTGGGAAAAAGGTTGAAATAGCTCTGTCGTGAGAAATTGGGGAGATATACCATGACCGGTATCCGTTATCGTAAAAAGGACTCTGATGCGATTTGACGAAGAGGAACCTTTATCAGGGGATGGTTGTACTGGGACGGAAGCCAGAGATAGATGGACGTAACCTTTGGTAGTGAATTTTAGTGCATTACTGCAGATAATGAGAGATATACAAGATCGGTTTAGCAGTGGTTTTTGGACTAAGAGACCGAAAGTACGATGCGGGTTTTGATTGGACTCGAAACGCTTACCCAATAACCTGAAATAAACAGTATAAACGCATAAAGTTAGTGATCATATCTCATACCACTCATTTCATCCACTTCCTTCATCTCTCGTCTTTTTATATACTCACGTTCACTAAAATTAATCTTACACTCCCGTCGTCAGCAAGAACATTCCAGCCGTGCTCTCTCTTCTCCACATCCAGACACAGTTCGACGTTATTATCGCCTTCGCACCTACCTTCACGGTGATTACTATTCAACAGTGTCATTAAACTTCTCCTTCTTGCGTTCGTTGGGAGATTGGACTCGGAAATTGGTTTATTGTAAATGACAGAGAGCATTTGTTGCCCGACGACACAAGCCTCAGCAACGTCTTCAAGGAGTCTGATTAGATTGACCGGGCGCAGCTTGCAAGGCGAATTTGTGACGACTGGAGGGACCGATATAATAGGAGCATGTCCAGTAGCGCTTGTAACGTAACTCGATGTCGGGAAATCTGGCGAACAATCTTCGGGTGGGGATGTCGTTGGACTGTTTGACGCCATTTCTGTCATTGGATCATGCTCGCCATCCAACTTTGCATATTCCAACACGCTATTGACAATCGAAATCAAGTTTGCCCCACATCCTTGAATCGTGCACAGTAATTCTCTCTGCGTATCCGATAGCTGACTATCGTCCAACAACTCACAACTTCCCAGGATACAATGCAACGGCGTGCGCAATTCGTGACTTATCGAACTGACAAAGACACTTTTTGCCCTATCCGCTACGATGACTCTTCTTTTCAAGACTTCACTCGCAATGTTTACACCAAAATCTCCAAGGTATACTCTGTCTTCATCGTCGAACTGCCGTAATCGGTCTTTGGTTAATGCGATTATAAAGCCAAAAGCACGATTCGAGCTGCCGTAGACTGGAACGACGATGCCTGATTGCATGTTCGACGGAAATAATGCAGGAATTGGTGGTAGGGCATTTTGGAATATGTAACCCTGTTCATGAGTGTGCATAACATGTAAAAGAAACTCTGTTGTCGCCTCTGTCGTGAGTGTGTGAGGAGGAAGTTCCAGTCCAGTAGATGCAAGAAATCTCAAATACGGTTTTCGTTTCTCTCCCGCTTCGACCGAGTCGTTCCACTCTAACGCGAATTCACTCCCCATGCGTGTTGTGACGAAATGATACAGTGAAGGCATTTCGAGCAAATACACGGCATCGACATCGAGAGTTTCTCGCATGAGTTTCACGGCAAGGTCAAAGCATTTTTGAATTACGGGATCATCGAACGGTGTGAATGCTTCTGGAGATGGAGACCATGGGGATTTGTGCTTGGAGGAAGATTCCAGTTGAGCTTTTATGTGGACGAGGCTGAACTTGCTAAACTCGGCAATGGATTGTAGCATTTTATTGCGCGCTGCTAGACGAATTTTGTCCGACCATAATTCCAACTCTCTGATTACTATTTTTGAAAATTCCTTCAACTTTTCTCGAGCTTCCTCGTCAAAATCGTGTCTCGGGACGTCGTCAACTAAGCACAGCGTTCCTATGTTATAACCTTCTTTAGTGCGCAATGCAGCCCCGGCATAGAATCGAATATATGGCGGTCCCAGTACTAGTGGGTTTTTTTTGAATCGCCAATCCAATGTGGCGTCTTGTACAACTAGAGGCTCGCCATCCTTTTGTAGGATAGCGTGGCCTGAGAAACTCAAAGCACGACTAGTTTGCCAGAACTCGGATTCATGTCTGGCTTTATACCATTGGCAGTCTGTGTTGACCAGACAAATGGACGCGTTCCGTACTTTGAAGTGATCTTGGGCGAGTGAGACAATGCGATTAAAATTTTCATCTGGAGGCGTATTGAGGATTTGGAAGCGCCAGCTGTGATTATGGATGAAATAGTTGAGTTAATAAGTCTGGCGGTAAGCTAAGAATGAGCGGAAGGTTCCGATGATAAATACTTACGATAATCAATCGAAAGTATTTCACCGAAAAAAAAAAATTCATTTGCGCGAGTGAACAACACTTACAGTGCTCTGCGTCGTTCATTTTCGTCCGGTGGCATGGGCGGCTCTAGATATTCCATTTCTTCATCCTCTATGTCTTCATCCGCTTCTGTGGTTATGTTACGACTTTCGTTCATTATTTTTTCCCAAATTTTCCCAATATCATATTCCTTTCCGTGGTCCCTTCTTTTGCTCTCTGTGACACTGATATCCTCTCTTACGCTAAGGAATTCTGTGGTTTTGCGTTTTTCAAGTTTACAACTTTTAGTTATTATATCAATATTTTCTTCACTCAAATCCAAAACTTCTGGACAGCTATTCCTCTTTGTCAATAGTTTTCCATTGCCCATCCTCCCAGGTTTTTTGGGAATGCTCAACGGATCAAACATTCCTCGAGCGTACATGTATATGAATGCCTTCCAAGTTATATCTGAATTATTAATGTCGCCATTGAGTTTCGGCTGTGATTTACGAAGCGATTGTAAAGATGAAAAGAATGTGCAGGTTTTTGGAGAAGTCGAGGGTGAAGGAGTAGGAGTGGGAGAAGAATATAGTGATGCTGGCCGGGACGAATTAGGCGTGTAAAAGGAAGAAGAGTCATCGTTGTCGGGTGTAGTGACGGCAAATGTAACTGATGTGGAAGATTCATGTAGACTTGTGGATTTCGTATGTGTCATTATGGAATGTTGTCGGGTGTGTTGCGAGCTAACTGTTTTATTATGGTTCTTGCTGTTGATATTAATGTGGATAATTTTGATGGGTTCTTTACAGATATCGACAGTGTCGAGTGAAAGTCAAGAAATATTAATGAGTTTTATAATTATACGATTTATATAATGTACATATATTTTTGATTATAATATACAACAATGGAAAATGAGAATAAAAAGGTGCTAGTATTCCGGTTCAATCACTGTTTCTGTTGATACAAACGGCCAAGGTTTTTTCCAAGATGTGTCAAAGCACTCTTGTGTTGTATGTATGTGTGTATATATAGTCCTTACCAATTAATACGTTTTAAGTTAATCGGGAGAGTATACAAGTTCATATGATTACCTAGTCACAGCAAAATGATAAATATAAGATTCGGGGGGGGGCGATATATCTACTGGAAAGATATCAAAAGGCGATTTGTACACGGCCATTATTGCTACTAATATCGAATGGCCGATAGCGGAGGTTATCTTATATGTATATATTGCGATTATTTCATTATTTTGGGATGACATTCTTTATTTGCTCATATACAGTATGACATCAACACACAAAAGGAAAACGATCGGCATCTTTTTAACGGATATTGCTACAATATTAAGGATTTTAACGGAACGCAAAGTCACGGAATTAAATGCTTTCTGCTTATTGTAATGTAAAAAAGGTTCACTTTGAATTCTACCGAGATATTCCGAACCAAGAAGCTAGGACCAGATGATACTGAGCCCTGGTGTAACCTCATACCGTAAAACTCGATTGACACTTGATCTGCTATTAGGAACACTATGACGAAAAGACAAAATATTCTGCCGGTAGACTTTAAACGAGTCCAAACTAGTTTAGTCAACAATATGTAGTTCAGAATGTCGTCATTTTCTTTGTCCCCTCATTAAACAAAAGACGGGTATTTTGACATGAGATTGACTGCGAACACAACACAATTGCATCTCTCCGAAACCCGGCGTAAAGTAAATTGGGGTCAAAAATAATTGATGTAATATCTCATCGCGAATAATTGAACACGCACATAATTATCGTTCCTTTTATCTCCGAGCCAGTATACCAATCAGTGCGCCAATATGTAGCCTGAATGCGCACTTACAATAGCGACATGTAATTTGCAATCATTACATTTGACTGTATTGCGTCCTTCCACTCACAAACCCAAGTCCAGTTAACTTTCAATTCGCTTCTTAGTTTCTCGACGATGGAAAAAAGAGTTAACTCTCGCAAATATACAATAATAAACCATACCAGTATTAAAGCTGTCGTGTGTCTGACCAATCGACACCAGAGACGAGAAATTTGCCATATAATACAGAACTTGAAGAATGAAATAAGACGTCATGATAGAGTTATTCTTATTATAGACAATCACGAGGAATATTAGAATCCGAATCTATCCGCACTCAAAACCTTCATCCCATGCCATGCCCCTCCATCTGTCATCAAACAAGTTATCTTTTTATGTATCCGTTCCGATGGTCAGCAGATCTATCACAAACGTCAAACCCAACCCCGAATATTTTTGCTCCTCAACAATAGAATCTATTCCTACTTACTTGCAGATATTAATAGTAAATTATATACAGACATGTCATAATCACAAGATTAGAAGATTTTCCCCTTCTCATCAGCCAGGGTAAACTTTCTCATTGACTTATTTTTTGCAACCAACTCATTTCTTGGGATACAATTATCATACCTTCTTTTCTTCCAATTCATAGAATTAACACCGACATTCCTTTTTAAGTTCTACTATCAGTCTTTTTCGTCATAATTATAATGCATGCGTGTCTTAGTCTTGACTCTCCACTTCTTGTGTGAAAGTCAAAATATCAGGAACAATAGCAAGAGAAAAGTTATTCTGATAAAAGCGCCACATTGCATATTAATATAAAGACTATACTGATCGCATGTTACTTTCCTCCTCATCACAAGAACGGCCGTATTTCACACTGCGTTTAGATCAGAAGACGAATAAACCGCGATAAAAACCTCTTTTCAACAAAACTTCCGTCTATTGTTTGTTTGC
>CAJVPJ010000387.1:0-26468 GCA_910592205.1 Paraglomus occultum | reverse complement strand
ATAGTGATAGACAATAATCACATGTCTGTAAATACTTTGTTCACGTGATGTGACTAAACAGGAGGAAATTTACATATTATTAATAGATATTGCTTCATTTAACGCTTCTTCAAGCTCAAAATTATACTTGCAAGTCATGTTCACGTTTCTTGCTCCTGTTGATAAATCTATTCTGGATTACATTTATCTGGTTTGAGGCATTTTTGGTTGCCTGGAGTTGTTGTTTTGTCTTATTGAAAGAAAAAAGTGTCAATCAGCTTTTCCGTAAAATGAAACATTAATTTCCTTCTGAACAACAGCTCTTTATGCATATTAGACCTGCAAATACCTCAATTTTGTCCAACTTCTTCTCTAACAATTGAGTGTTTAATTCAACTTTTTCAAATTCGATCTTATTTCAAAATAATTTTACATCCTCCCATTGGGCTTGCTGTTGAAATTATTGGGGAAGAAATTATTGTAGGAAGAAAAGCGGGTCATTAGGGGTTGTGAACAAACGCGTCGCTCTTGGCACTAAGACGTGTGTTGCCTTTGGCCTTCACACAAACTTAGGATGGAGCCCACCGGAGATAGCCCCCGTAACTAACCCGACGCGTTGCCAGGTTGCTTAGGTGGTTGTTTCGACAGCGCCCAACTCCTTCCCTATCCCCTCGCCACTTTTCCCCTTCTGATTTATTCTCTTCGATACCAGGCGTAAATACAAAAATATTACCTTAAAAATTCCACCATCGTTATTAAGGGCAGAGGCGACCTTTCCCCACTTTTTATCTGCAGTTTCTGCAACGTATGAAACGAACTTTGATATAAGAGTATGCTCGACCGACTTATTGAACGAGAAGTCATCTCTTGTTTGACGGAATTTCAGGATGGAAAGAAGAGTCAAGTTTTCGGAGTCCAAAGCAGTTTCCCAGCCTTTAAATTGTAGTTGCGTCATATTGGTCTACAGAAACAGAATCGATTATTGCGCTGATCAGTTCCAGAAAATATGTCATATTAATATGTAATCAAATTACGTCACATGTAAATCATGTCACTCACTTTACCTTTCATTGATATAAAACAGAGAGTGTGAGACCGGCTAATTTAATGATATAAACGATTGAGTAGATCTCGTTTAAAGGGAGGAAATTTTGTAGTTTATTTGTACCTAGGGTTTTTTGTGTCGGGTAAAATAACTATATATATAATCAAAGTAAAAAATGTTTGGAAAACGATATGTGTCGTTATCTATTGTACGTGACACATTCTGCATCTATTTTTCTGGCTTCGAGTGTATGTGAGACGGATTTTATAGCAGTCATAGCCCCTTTTAGTCACATTAGCAATCAAAAAATCACATGCTTTACGCAATCTGATAGGATAAACGTCTACAAGTGACTTGCTTAAACATGAAATTTATGCTTTTCATAAAGATAACGTGCTTAATGATCAAACTGAAATTGCAACTCATTTCAATGCTAAATATGATCTCGATATTGACCGAACAACTATCAGTAAGAAATTAATAAAAAAGATGAATATAATAATAATAACAATAATTATATATTAATATACGTATACGTCATAAATACTGTGTGACCCTCCCATATAGTCACACTCCCCTATAGTCACGGATTCCGATGGTGTGACTATAAGGGGGGATGACTTAGTGGCATCAGGTGATATAAATCAAATCTGTCAAATTTACAAAAAATTTTTCGACAACAAAAAATGTGAGACTTCCTTACTTTGCAAGCAACGATGATTGGAGGTTAGCTAGCTTTCTTCAATGGAGTATGGTATACGCCCAAGATTTTGGAAGTAAAGACGAAGAGCATCGTATCTATAAAACACATTTACGAGCAATTTATAATGACCCAAACCTACTGGAGCACCGCGACAGTAAAAAAATTCAAAATTTGGCAACACAGGCATTGGATAAATTTAAGGTTCGAAAATTTATTTAGTAGTGGAAGCATCACGAAGGCCAAAAAGTGCTAGGATACGTCTGAAAGCCCAACGGATACGTCTGGCGGGTTGCACTTTGATACATTTGGATACGTCTAAAGAGTATCAGGCACAACTTCGAAATTATCTTTATTATTAACTTTACCCAAAAAGTGCTAGGATACGTCTGAAAGCCCAACGGATACGTCTGGCGGGTTGCACTTTGATATGTTGGATACGTCTGAACATTATCAGGGATTTTTCATTCATTTAGGAAGAAGCGAATTCAGACATAGTCAACAACCTTTGGAAAAATAGTTCGTCTTTCCTAAAAATGTTGAGAACAGCCGTTGATTTTAATACTAACAAGACTCTTTATCGAGTGTCTGACTTACATGACGATATCAGCGAGACAATCTTTAACGCCACTAAAGATAAATTATGTTTTGGTAACACATTTAAATTTTCATATATTTTGTATTCATATAATTTTTCTTATTCAGTGAATATAATAATTATGGAAGAAGAATACTCTTTGCTGATACGGTTCGAGTATTCGGAGTATTACGTCGGGCATTCAGCTTCGGAAATATTATATAATAATACCCTTCGCCAATATGTTTTCCGGGTATATAACTTCAGAAATATTATATAATAATTATGGAAGAAGAATACCCCTTGCTGATATGCTTTGGAGTTTTGCGTTCTTTATTGCCTACACCTACGAGTGAACGCTAAAGGTGCACACTGCGACAAAAAGATAATAAACATCACTATATTACAAGCGCTGATATGCTTTGGGGTATTAGTATGTATTCGAAGCATTACGGTTGAGTATTCAGCTTCGGAAATATTATATAATAAAACCCTTCGCCGATATGTTTATCATTATAAGATAGGGTATATAACTTCAGAAATATTATATATAAATTATGGAGGTTATATACCCTCCTATTTAAACCGATTTAAGTATTAATTTTTCCTCTGGAAAGCGGTTATATTCGAGTATGATTTATTTTTGTTTTGTTTTTTTTTTTGGCTCTAGCTAACTCAGCGGGTGCCGCCAAATGACGGCGGTGTAAACACAATTCTATCGTTGCTTGTTTTAGTATTTGCTTCGCAAATCGACTTACGTCAACCCAACCACGCTCTAGAGATCAAATAATATGACGATGTGGTACCACGCCTCGGCTGAATGACGACGCAACCGCTCATCGTCATTATCCATTGACGTGTAATGTCAAGCAATGACGGACGCAAATACAAACTTGTCGTCACATAACCAAATAACGTGTTTTTTTTTCAGCCATCGCAGACAGCTCCGCAAGCTAATCGTGATGTGAACCACTCGCAATGACAACGCAAATGTAAACTCATGGTCACCTCGTAGCGGCCGACTTTTCCAACTAACACCCTCAGCTGACTTCCTCGATGGTTACACAGGCAAATAACGATGCAAAATGCAAACTCGTCATGGGAATAACTTGCGGTTACGTGACAAAGTGGATATAGTCTAACTGAGAGGTCATAACCTAGACTAAGTGGTCATAATATAATTATATTATGACCACTGCTCTAGTATTTTGGATGCTAAGAAGGAAGAAAGCTCACCAATAATCAATATCAAAAATGAGGTTTAAATTTTTATTCGTATCAAAACTCTGGTTATTATTTATTTGTGTTTCTTTTTTGTTCATTATGAGTTGGGGTTAGGGTTAGGGTTAGGGTTTATTATTTTTCATTTTTCTTGGTAAATTTCATATTCATAAGTAATTTTTTTCTTCATCTAGAGAATTTTGGTGTCATTCGTTAAAAAAATACGGAGCAATTTTTTCTCTTTTAAAATGCTTCTAATAGTTGTAATTTTTTGGTTCCATAGTAATAGTGGTTCTAATGTAAATTAGTTTCATATTAATACTTTTTATATATAGAGGTAATATTATATTAATCATGTTATGGTCTATATTCATCACATTCTGGTATAATAAAGTAAGCATTAAAATTAGCAAGTCCATAAGTTATGAGCACAATTACTACTTTTCAAAACGCCATCAGTCATACTGGTCAATTTTAAGTCACATCACAATCAGCCTCTCATTTTAATTTATGTCACATAATAAAATGTTCACTTTGTCTGGTTTTGTTGCAGTCTGCCCCATATGTTGTTTGTGTCACGAGCCATTTCATCGGTCTCTTAAACCTATTGGAAGTTTGAACTGCGCTTTATACGGAAGTTTCTTAAACGTTTATTTAATAACTTAATATTAAGATCTAGATGTAGGCTGACTTTATGACATACCGTATACTACCGTGAATAAGCACCCATCGTGAATAAGCACCCCTTATAAGAAATGGCATCGTATCGTGAATAAGCACCCCCAAGATTACCTAGATTAACTGCATGACGTACCCCCACCCATAGTTAATTACGTAACTATACAAGCCATTTTGCGAACACAAATAACAGTACGCTTACTGTTGTAAGCTACCCCTTAACGCTGTTGTGGATTATACTTTACGTAATGATTTGCAGATCATTTTAATAATGCCGATAAGAGTTGCCGATCCTATCGTGAATAAGCACCCCTCACTATGATAAGGGTGGGTGCTTATTCACGGTAGTATACGGTAATGTGTTAAATAACACAACAAATTTTCGATCAAGCACTTGAGACTGCTAAACATTTTTAGAATAAAAATAATTTATGACTAAACAGGACATAAAATATATGGGCAATCAACGTTTAGACGAGTCAGTATTATTAACAGAGTATATTAATTAATTAACCAATAATTGCTTGTGCTACTCAATATCAATTAATGCGTAAATCCAATATCTTAGTTATATCCTCGCTTCAGATATCTCCCCAAGAAATCTCTATTCCGAGGTGGGGTATGGCTGTAGTAGGTTTAGTTACCATTTTTTGCAATTATTTTTCTAATTTTTTGGCTTACTACAGATCAAATTAACAAAATCTTGGTTTTAATTCCATCTCAATTTTTTGAAAAAAAAAAAACTTTGATAACTGCCTTTGCCTTTATTAATAACTTGTTGACTTGTTTCTCTACACCAAGTTTTAATTGAGTTGATGTTTGAGCTATTAGACAATATTTATAATTTTTGGGCATTGCCGTACGAGAACTTCCATGGTTTATATTTCGGATCATTATCTTGTTGGAACATTCAATTCTTTCCATGACAATTATCTGGTAAAAATTTCCAGTTAAACAAAACGCACTTGCGCTACCTGACGTGTTTTGTTTAACACTGCTGTGCAATTTTTAGTTGGTTGAATATAGCAAAGAAAATTGAATGCATTTTATTCTCATTACATTTTTGCATCGTAATTGATATTATTTCTAACTAACGACGCCTTGCAGAATGTACTGTATATTTTCCGATTCAAAATAATGCGTAGATTTCGTCAACATGTAGTGTGTCTAGACAGTAATTAGCATCGCACTTGATCGTGCAGCCTACCCATATTTAAAATAACGATAATACAGGTAGGTTGACTGCACAACTCTCTTTATGGCAAATAACGTCCGCTCAAGATAATTTTCTCTCTTTGAAACAGTGACGTCAGCTACGCGGAATGAGGATGCAAATACAATCTATGTAACGGCTCGAACGCTTATGGATACGATCGTCAAATGAAACGCTGTCAGATCGTCAGATTTATGGCACTAAAGTAATACAGGTAATATAACATGCTTTACCAAGTTCAAGTAGATGTTATTTCACCCATTGTGATACACAATAAATATACTATATATCATGCAATGCCCAGCAGTCGATTTAGTAATTCCAAAGCATTGTTAAAAGCATCAGTTATTGCAAAGACTAGAAGACGAATCAACAACCACCCAATCAATAAGCCCATGTATTATACCAACACTAAATGGTCGAAATATCTTGGAACGACCACTTTAAAAATAGTCGCGATATCTGATTTTGCAAATACTGGAAAAGCATTATCCAGAATTGGAATTCAACCGTGCTCCGATCATCCAACTTTTTTTCGCATAAACAAATAGTAAATACCCCGATTAGTAAATTGGGTATTTCGTGGGAGGAAAAACTTTTTTGTTATTATTATTGTAGAACAACATCCCTAAACTAACGATTGATTGGTAGGCTGTACAGCTGTCGTCAAGCATGTAAACATCCTATTGGCAGATCTTGTGACACAGCACAAGTGTATTCGAAAAACCTATACAACAATCCTTGGTCACTACTTTTTATCAAAGTAGCTGTACTTGTGCATCGAATATAGCTCCCTACAATGTGTCTTCCGTCCTTTACTCAGGATTTCAACCGTTTATACGTCGACACTACATTAGCTGACTTGACGCTAATAGTAGGTGAAGAGCCCAACACAGAGGAGATACGCGTACACTCACCTATACTATGGGCTAGGTCACCTTTCTTTCGAGAGGTGTTGAATGCTCTTCAGACAAAGAGGACCACATTCGAACAGAAACTAAAGGTTCCTTTTATGGATCCTGAAGTATTTCGCTCCGTTCTCAAGTGAGTAATAAGCTCGGTATTTGACCACGAGCCGGATACAAAAATTTTCATTTTGCTCAGAAAATATCCAATATCCCATCAATGGATCTTATTTTCTCAAATGTGCAATTGCCACCTTTACTCTTTTATTATGCTAATATATTCCATCTGTTGAATTCTCCCTAATTTAGATTCATTTACACAAATAACTTTTCAATGAAACGTAACAATGGTATAGACTTCCTTGACCAACTTGTTGCTGCAGACGACCTCCAAGTTTCATCCCTAATCACTTACATACAAGATAAAATCATACAAAACCAACAGACCTGGCTTAGAGATAACCTCATGCGTATATGGAAATCGCTTGCTGACCGTCCGTCATGTGAATTATTATACAATCATGCTCAATCTATCATTGCGTCAAAACCAGTTGTCATGTTCAGCTCAAAAGAATTCCTCACCCTTGAGGTCGATTTTCTAGTATCCATTGTGCAAAGAGACGATTTAATTAGGGAAGAAGCTGCAATATGGGAAGATGTAATACGTTGGGGCATTGCACAGCACTCTCACTTACCTGAAGATGTAATGACATGGACACCCGAAAATTTTGCTACGTTACGAAACTCTATTAAACCCATCATACCATACATCAGATTTTTCCAAATCCCATCAGCCGAATTTCGCCGTAAAATCATACCGTTTCAACAAGTGCTCCCAAACTCACTGTACCAAGAACTTCTCTCATTTCACTTGGAACCTGGCTATGAACCACCCATTCCTATCTTGCCTCCACGACTATCCCAATCTCCAGCAAAATCTCGTGAAAAATCTCCGTCCTTGTCTTCACCACTGCGTAGAACTTATTTGACAAGAAACTGCTTTGCTAATGCTCCCGTCATAGAAATCAAGCGAGAGCAGGAATCTGAAGCTGAATATCCAGACGAAAAGAAGATTAATATTTCCCGGGAGGGTAGTCCTCGTTTTCGTTATAAGAGGCGAACTTCACCTTCTCATAAGCGCATCATGCAACAATTTAGATTATATTATGACTGGAGAGCTTCTTTACCTGGAAAGTTAACTCAGGTGATGATTGCGCAAGAAATGGAAAAGATGATTAATGATAAAACACGTGTCACCACGACTATCATCTCACAAGCGTATAACATGAAAGAAATGCCCAAAAATGAACTGAAGATTCGCGCATTCAAGATTTGGATTGATAAACAAAGAGAAAAGATGAAACATATGAGGAAAAATTAGGAACAAAAAAAAAAAAAAGAAAAGACAAAGAAAAAAAAACAGTGCATGCAAAAAGAGAATGAAAAGAAGAGGAAACAAGCAGTTTGCGCGTTGAGAGTGTTTATGCGATAGTGTTATCTCTGTCGAGAAATGAGTGCCACGATGGTCTTCATACGAATTGTAAGCACGTAGATGAAGCAATAGTTCATATGTTTATTTGCAAAGAAGCAAAAAAATAGTTCGATTGACTCTGGATGAATAACACTAGTCTCGTCCTCGTTTTCTAACGATACCATATTTTTGACGGTATGAAATGTTGCAAATTAATGTACAAATTCAATAAATTTAATACGCAACGACTGTGAGCTTCTGGGTAAATAAAAAATTCTATTTATAGATAATTCACCACTCTTGTGTGGTAAATAAGTATTATCAAAATGTCTTTGTATGTGTGTACTTGAGTTATACTATTCATATTAGAAAAGCCACTTCCATCCATATCCACAAAACTCCAAAATGATAAATATTTCAGTAAAGAAACCCCCCCCCCCTTCTTGACCGTGTGCACAATGTGCTTCCTCGTAGGAACAATAAATATATCGACAGTATTATCACTAAGATATCTTGGAATTTTCCTTTTAACCTCTCTACAAAATAAAAAGTGGTTCCGTCCATTTATTCTTAGCATTAAACTTCACCAATAACCAAACAACCAGCATACTCTCCAAAACTTTCCAAAACCAACCTGAATAGCTTCAATGTATTCCTTCAATTTATCACTTCCTCTCTCAACGGCAATTTTGACGGCCTCATAATCGGTTGCAGCTTGCTCGGCAAACTTCCTTGCAATCTCCCGTGCTGATAACTCTAGATTATTCAAATCCAACCCATCCGACTTGACAGGTTCCTCTTTACGACCAAAGTAGTCTTCAGAAGATATAGAAGTCGCTCCTTGGAATTGACGTAGACGGTCAGATGCCGCAGATTGAGCCTCAGGGTCGTAGGCGTTACGTCCAAAAAATTGGTCAGAGGAAATAGATTTTTGGTTACCAAATGTTTGTTGGGCGTAATTTACGTCTGCACTTGCGGAACTACGATTATCTGAATTTGGGAATAAATTACGAATATGAATCGAAGCGTTAGACGGACCCGAAACCAAATAAGAATTGGAATAAGCAATGTTTTAAAAAACCAAACGATTAAAGAAGGCAAATTGATAAAAATTAAGGGCAACAAGTGGGTAAGTAAAATTAGCCTTCTATTAACACGCTCAATGGCTAATATTGCCCCAGCCTATCACTTTCGTTGAAATCGGAAATTGAACAGAAACAAGAAAACAATTTATTTTTTTTCAACGAAATCATAAATAGATGTGTTTTTTTTTCACATCCAGCACCAATAAACCCTACCTTCGTAATCCCTCGAAGATTTGAACGAACTTGACCCAAAGCCCGTGTATCTATCTTCTCTTTCCACGGTTGTCTTTTCAGGAGGTGGGCCAATTGATCCGAAACCCAGCCTCGACATTCCCATACCGAGCCTATCCATATCATCACTCCCAATCTTTGTGTTTGAACCGATATCTGCTCTACCGCCTCCAAGAGAGCTATCGTTATACGCTAACCTCGAACTAAACGACGCCGATTCCTCTGATCGCTCTTGCGCTTGTTCGCTGCTATTACGAGAATAAGTGGTACGAACGGAAAATTCTTCTTCCTCCTTGGCCTTTTGTTCTGCTTCTTCAATATTACGCTTAACTGCAACAGCACCAAGACCTTTTTTAGGCTTTTTCGACGCGGTGGGTTTTGATAAAATTTTCGATTGAGCTGGTTTGGGTTTTGTGAGCGTAACGGAAGATGTCGGCGTAGAGGTGGATGTTGCAGTTGAGGTTGATTTCGATGCATTTCCTGACAGAAAACTGTCAAAAAAGTCGTCAGTTTGTACTGAACTACTCGGTTGCTCGTTCTCCTGCAATAAAACAAAACCCGGATCGTCTAATGCGTCTTGTTTTGCTCGGCGTTGTAATTCTTCTTTGTACTTTACTGCTACGCGAGAGGTATACTTGGCAGTGACATCCTTTGTATTTAAAATACTGGAACCATGTTTTGCGAAATATGCCGAGGCAGCAGCGTTGCCGCCTACTTTCATAATGCGGAGTTGATCCCATGTCCACGAGTCTAGAGAGGTAGAGCGAACAAAGCTAATATGGACGCCGAGATTGCGATGAACAGAGGAGCAGTCGAGGCAAAGATATATTCCAAATGTGACGCTCGCCCAGGAAGGATTCTTAGCGTTGCAGTCAAAACACATCTTTGGTTGAAAGCGGTTAGGGTTATAAATGTTTGTTTCCGACGAGTGTAGAAAGATACAAAAGAACGAGTTATTCGCTTCTGTTAGAATTCATTTATAGCATAACTGAATGGGATTGTAAAATTCTGTTTTCTACCTTGTTTGCTCTCTGAGCAGTGAATTTCTTGAACATTTCACTGATCTGGGCTTTGGTCGGTTCGCTCATTATGAAACAGTTTATTTAGAATGCAACAGTAGATCTAACGTTTGGTGTATAGAGATGCTTTGGGAAAACTGGACATGGAAAATGAAAAAAGTGAGAATGCGGTGTAGCGTGTCACATGAACAATTATAATAATATGATTGGTTGATATATATTTACAAACATCGGGCGCCGCCCACTTTTGACAAGGAGATTTCATTTATAGACTTTGGGAAATGGTGTAATTCAGACGAGACAGTACTCAAAAATCATTTTACATTCTGTCCGACCATATTAGATTGTCGGTTAGTATGCACATTTCAAACTATTAACATATTTAGTAATGGCTATATCTAAATATAATAAATGTCACGGCCGATGCTTCCAATAAAAGAAATATACATACGACGCGTGTTTTTGTTTCACAGGATTCTTCGCCATTTTTTGTCCGAGATTGGTTAATTCTGAGTACTCAAAATAACCTTCGGTCTTAGAGTCCTGTAAGCAAATGTTTTCATTTGCAGTGTGCACAAGTTTAGGTGTTTCAAATCTCATTTACTTTTCAGAGAGAGTTAATTATGTTTTTTTAAACTGCTTTTATTGTATATTGAGAAACTAGAAAATCATTATTATTATTATATAGAACGTAAATCGAATTCAAAAATTTATCCCATAATGAATGGATCCTATTTCTTGCACATTTATTATTATTACCTTTGCATTATCTTCTACCACTTTCGTTATAATTCTTTCGGCAATTTTTATTAGACCAACAAGACACGGCTGGTTTGTAATATTCAAGCGGGGCTATTGGCAAAAAATTGCGCCAATCACAGTAAGCCTGATTTATTGTATATAGAAACACTGGCGAAAAAGAAATTCTATCATTACCATTGTCACAATTGTAAATTCGCGGCTTGCCTTCAACTTTTGTTATGTAGACGAATCCATTTAGCGGCGTCGGACCACGTATCAGGTCCCAACAATCGATACTGAAAAAGCAAAAGCCATCAACAATATGCCCTTGTCAGCAACAGCCCAAACGTTATCGACAATCTTCTTCAAAAATACACTCACATGCATAGGTGTAGGAACACCAAATAGCACCAACTTCCAAATCTCAAACCCAAATTTCCATAACACTTTCGTTAACGTTGGGTAACAACCAATCTCCTTTGCAATTGAATCACAATACGGTCTCAATTCAATCTCCATGGTGTGTCTGGCCGCTTCATAGAACTGCTTGCGATTTCGATCATGGTAGGCCATGATGTGTTTGTCCATCTCTTCGGGTGAGGGGAGAGGAGGAATCTCGCCTTTAATCAAGGCTGTCACATAGCGGGCTTGAAGTTCACTATTAAAAAATAGTGTCGGATATTCATGACTTTCGTATAGCGATACGAAGAAATGATTCGCAACGGCTTACCACAAAGGCATGAGCGCTCCAACTGGCTGTACAAATCCCAAAAAGGCAATATTATTCCACCTTGGAGGGAACATGAATTTATACAGCCAAGTAATATTCTCTCTATATTCTCCTTCTTCAAAGTTCTTTCTAACAATGTTCCCACCATTGACAACTTCCTTATCCACAAAGTGTACTTCATTGTTGTAACCAGTACAATAAATGATAGCATCAATGTTATCAACAATCGTATTATCGACAAATGTCACGGATCCATCAGTCGTTAGCGCTAAGATATCAGGTTTAACTTCAATGGTTCCGGTAGAAAGTCGTTCAAGAAAATCCGATTTCATTGTTGGATGAGCAGCAGAAAATGGATGCTGCGAGCGGAGATGTTCGGGGGGTAGGCCAATGGTAAGCGAGACAATTTGGCGTACTAACCAGTTGGTGATGAATCGAGGAAGCATGCCTTGGAAGCGCGAATTTAAGTGATCAAATGGACGTCCAAAGAGGGTCCTGCGGGGTAAGATCCAGGGAAGTGTGCCTTGTAGGAAGAAACAAATAGTTGATCGTACGTACTCGCGTAATAAATAAAAACAAATTGTTTGATACCTCTTCGAGACACGACGTAGACTTGTGATGCAATGTGCGACAGTTCTACAGATATGTCCATGCCGCTGGAAATAATGCGGGCACCATTAGATGTTAATTGATATTAAAGAACGCGGTAATCATTTCGTATTGCACCTGTTGCCGACTCCAACGACCACGACACGTTTGCCGGTGTAAGCAAATGCTCTGCAATATATTAGTTTAGTTTTCTCACATATATTCATGCGCTTGACTCATTAAACGGGTCGTATCTACTTACTCTCTGTAAAAGTGAGAATGCATCTGCTTACCAGGGAACGTTTCCATTCCTTGGTAATTTGGTAACCGAGGAGAACTATGGTGTCCAGTACATACCATAACATAATCAAATTCCTCCTCCTCCTTTCCCCCCTCCTTCTTTTTAAATACAATTTTCCATTTTTTTGTCTCTGGAATCATAGACGCGTTTAATACGGTCGTCTCGAATCTGATATGTGGCCATAGATTGAAGTTATCCGCGTACAAGTCGCCGTATCTATGGAAAGAATTTGCTGGTTAGTATAAATTTATTGATTCAAAGAAAAACCGTACGGATTCTCTTGGTACAACATTTACTCTGATACTTTATAGTGTGGAAGATATGTCGGCCAATCGTCCGGAATTGGAAAATCAGAAAATGGCATCTGTAACGCAAAAAAGAACACTAGCCGTTACCGAAGGTGACAAAGGTAAACTAATACTATTACGGCTCATACGTGTTCTTTGGAAGTGTTGATAATTGTACTACGATATACAGAGGAATGCGGATTTTGATTCTGCGAGGAGACGTCAGTGTATCTCCATAATCCGCCAGTATGATCGCTTTGTTCGAAGCAGACAGGTTGCAAGTCAGCGGCCAAACATTGCTTGATAGCAATTAAGCCAGTAAGACCTTAATTTAAGCATGTGAGAACGTCTCGAAAGGGAAAAATATGTATAGACCAACGTTCCTTTCCTAATCATACCAGCACCGATAATCGCAACACGAGGTTTATGGTCCATTTACAATTAAATCCAAAGTTTTGGCCGTGGGGGATTTGATGTATTTATATAGCTTTGACTAGTCGGACAGTGGCTGTATAGCCAAGTAACGAATAAGATTATTGAAAAAGTGCGCCTCAATTACGAGTATTAATCCGTGTCAATAAAGGCAATACTATAATGATTACCATTACTAGTATACAGTATCACTTTACACGTACTGCCGAGCATTATTTAGACACATGACGTATAACCGTGAGATAGTTTAAGTTTTAGTGACGTTGCATGAATTGTAAATTGTGTTGAATCGCGATAAACAATATTTCACGATTGGGATGCTATACAAGTGAACTGGCCATTTGGTATCAAATCAAAATAAAAAGAATACCAAGCACGTCTGCAAGTATTTTAGCAACCCTTTTGAAATGTATTAGGTTGGGTATATTTATCGTAGAAGAGCCTATAAAAAAACCGCCATATGCATCATTATACGCATAATGAACAGAGCGCATAAGTGTTGTGAAAGTGCCCGGCTTTATTGTCGTCTAACGTGATTTTTTGACAGTTTCTTGCCAGTTAAAATCTTTGGCAAGTAAAAAAAATATGTTCAGATTTCCCATATCAATCAAAAACGTCAAGTTTACTGATTCGCGTTAAGAGCATTTTATATCCAAGTCCAACTCCTAACCCACAGCAGTCGTGTGCTTTTATTTTCGATTTTATTCCCCAAAACATGACCCGTTATAGTAATGTCTCATCATTATCCATTTGATGTGATCGTCACATGATATACGAAGCATAATCATACCATCACGTGTTTGACGATTACAGTAAAGTATAACAATAAAGGAACGCAAAAAACACCAAGTGAGTGTAATACCTTTTATAATGAGTGTCATTATTGCGCGAGTCCATAATGCCGCGTGTGATTTGTTATAATTGTGACAAACAGGTTTTTCTATATATGAATGACTTTTATGCAAGTTTAGTGCTTTACTGAATGCAAATAATTAAATAGTAAACCGACTTAGACAACAATTTTTTGAAAAATGTAGAATATACATAAAAGTCGCGCAATGGCAACAATCTTTATACTTTGCATTTACAAATTACGCATTTTATATTAATACACTGCTATACTTCTAATTTCTCTAATGTCATCAACTGAAAGCTATCAATAAATTTTTGATTACATCCCTCAACTATAAAATTAAAAAATCCCAAATGATAACAGACGAGCGGACATGAGAACCCTCCTTTTTCTTCCTTTCTTTTGTTGTTTTTTCTTTTTCTTTTTATTTTGATGACCTTACAGATGTCATTTGCTGTTCACTTATTGCTTGAAGTATGTTGGCAACTTCGGCAACATCCTTTTGTATAGGTGACTGGCTTGAATTTATTATTGATATTCCATCACTGTTCATAGAAAATAGAATGCTTGCAGCATCTACAATTTCCGCATCTGTTTCTGTGGTTTGCTGTTGCGAATTTTCAGACGCCACCCTCTCAGCAATTGTTTCAGTTAGCGTTCGTAATACTGTTGCAGCCTCCGCTAGATTCTCGTACTCTTCTTGTTCCTGAGGATTTAGACTATCCCACGTCGTCTGTAATTGCTTATCAATGTCTTTTCTAGTTGCGTACATATTCTCCGGTTTTGCTTTATATGATGGTCGATTTTTTTGGAAAAAGACTTCGCGTGCTGTTTTCTTTCGATGAGTCCGTGGTTTGGCCGATTGCATGCTTTCACCATTTTGACTTTCAGCATTATCCATACTTATATAACCATTTTGTATTGGTACCGACACATTCTGTATTGCAGCCTCATTGTCGACGGGTCTTTTTAAAAATGTAATGGTCTGTTCCAACAACATTTCCTGCGGAATCGGAGAATGGACAGCATTTACTACATAAACGATCAAATAAATTTGAATTAACAATCGCATCAGTGACAGTTCTGCCATACCCTTGTCACTGTTTCAGTCAGACCAAGCAACTTTGATAATTCACAAAGATCTTCTGTTTCCCACTTCTTAAGCCTTTCAAAAAATCGTGCTTCTTCCTTCTATTATAAACATCATAATTTAGACGCACTGTAAATGTCTATTTACTACAACGAATTCATCATTAGATCTTCAAAACAACAAACCTCGTCCCGCGTAACAAATCCCGAAAATTGCCTAATATGCCGCTTTACTTCTGCACGAGCCCCGGCACGACGGAAGAGAAGTTTATGGAGCAAGACTAGTAGTTTATCTGATGACTTTAGCCGGTCAATTCTACCAGATATTTTAGGAATTTGTCCCAATGGTGTTCCCTCTCCCTGAATTTTCATTTACGTACGCATTTAATTAGAAATATCCACTGAATAGTCACCAATAGTCGAGGATGGATCATATGAAACTTATCGATTGGATATGAGCATATTGACACACCTGCTCGATCTCGACTTTACGCATGGTCGGACACTCCTCTTCAAAATCATACTTTCTTACCGGGTGTGGCCCCCGCTTTGGCCTCACCAGGCCGGGAAGAGAGTGGGAATCCATTTTTCGACCCGGAATGGTTGGTTCTTCATTTCCCGAGCTTCCTTCCTCGACTTTCATCGATTCTGGTGGCTCTGGAGGCACGAAATAGTCACTAAAGAATTTTTTAACATCGTAGCTGTCTTTGGGGTCGTTGAGAATTGTTGAAAGATTCATTCTAGTTGATTATTAAAGACCAAAAGTGTAATGAGAATATGTAGGGATAGATCAAATGTTAAAATGTGTCGATCGTGGATTTTTCATGTTAGCTTCACGAAACCGAAGATCATCACGTGATTACAGTAGTGTTACCATAGAACAAAAATTAGTTCCTAATTGCCGACTAACAGAGCGAAGAAACGAGCAGTATAGTGGTTTCAATTGGACGGTCCAAAACTTATAAACACCCCTGTATCTGGTAAAGTAGTTTTCGATATATATATATGCCGTTTTTAGCTCGGTATGCTGCTTTTGCGAATGACTACTTCACGCAGATCATTAATCATATGATCGACAATGATCAATTGGGTAACGGCAAAGGTGAGTATTGTGCTCATCTAATCGTACAATTTAATTCCAGGGACTTTTCTGTAACCATATTTATCATGAGGAAAGTTTATTCACAGCGAGTTCGTTAACCGCATCAAAACAAGGTTTCTACGTTTTCGAGAAATTCTGTATAGCGATACTTTGGCTTGAATTCTTTCGATTAGAACGTCCGGGCAACATGTTGAAATTGCATTGTTGTAAAGAGGCAGCTGTCATTGGGAAACGGTTCGTATGTAGTTTGGACATATTTATCATAATGACTATTCACCCTGATATATCTCAATCTGCCATTGTTTCTTTTTTGTTGTCTCAAGCTTAAAATGATCGGTAATGGTTAGCAACCTACAATTGGTAGGGTCACAAATGACCTTTGAATCATGTGATTACAATTGACAAATTAGCACAACCAAGTCACGTTTTCTCCAGTATACTTCCATTGTTCGCAGCCTCAACTATTGGACTAAATGTGATGTCTAAATAACAACGAATAATATACGAAATAGGCATGTTTTCTATTATCACGCCAATTATTAACATTGTTTATGTGATGATATCGGAACAAAATGTGTTTCCAGTTTTAGTCAGAACATTTTTTAACATTGTCACGAAATAAGATATATAATTGGTTGCAAAAACAAAAATTTGATTGTTTACGTTCTGCACGTCGCAATATGGGCAATAACGCACACACAATCGTAGATTATCAGTTATCAATGGAGATCTGCGTTTCTGTTGCTATTACAGTAAATGACAATGGAACATGTTGATTGTTATTACTATATTAATATATACAACAACTGAGCCGCAACACATTTAATTATCAACCATCAAAGCAACAACATCTTGCGTTTGCAGTGAAAATACACTACTATTAAGGAAATGTCTTGCAAGTCTTGGTTTTCTATCGTTGTAATCTCATTATTGTTAGTATGTATACTGCTAAGTTTCCCGAGGGAGTTCGTTGTTCCTAAACAAGCTCGTTCACGATGGACCGGATATTTGGCATGGCATCCAGAAATAATCGGTAAAAACCCAGTAGTAATTCAAACAAATGAAACTCCGTGACTAACTCTATTTCCAATCGTTGAAAGATTTTGATCAACAAAAGGGCGATTCATTCACGCTCCTTTCCATAACGTTAATGGGAGTCTTTGGCTATCTGTGCATAAAATGGACATACAATGATAATCTTTCAACAAAACATGTCTCTTATTTCTACAAAAACGGAGTGTCCATTCCAACCACACTGTTCAATCAGTTGATCTCAATGTATATATTTATGACCTTTATTGCCGCAATCGCATATTTCATTCTTGATGTGGGAAAGATCTGGTCCGTGTGGGGATTACTGCATAATATGTTGGAAATCGCAATCCTACTGGTGTTGCATAATAATGGAAAGATTAAGAACAATTGGTTCTTCGTGTGGATGGGATTGTATGTGATTGTCACGGCAGTGTTTAACATTTGGTTGGACTGGCCAAACGATGGAATCTATTTCAAAATACAAGGTTGGTGGAATACGTAAATGATTCGGGTCAGTGTTTAGAACGTTTACTGACTTGCTATACCTTGCCACGCAGGTCTTTGCACAGATTGGGCAGTTTGGCTTCAATTTACGCGAGTTTATCTGACAACTCGTAAATACCTCGGGAGTGAACCATCCGCGCAGATTCCTTTTGCTTTACCGCCTGCTGTCAACAACCCGAATGACGAGTTTTATCCTCAAATAGTGGAGCATCCTCACCAATTACTTTTATTGGTACTTGGGTCATTTATTCACGTTATTGGTAACATTGCAAACTCTGTTTGGATCGATAGTGCTGCCGCGTAAGTAATTGGATTTTGTCTTTGATAGATATTGTCAATAGAATTGATGTTACCGTTGTTATTTATCTATTCTTAAAATATGTTGCATACTCACTGATTACGAAAATGCGTTGTTGATTCTTAGGTTTTATATATTCCAACTGAGTTATTGCACGACATTCCCCTTACTTGCATTTTATATCTACTTGGACACACATTGCACTGGAGTAAATGTACAAAAACGGATCTATCTGCCAGATACTTCACGAGGCAAAGTTATCTTGGTTACTCTTTTTGCATTCGTACTCGCATTTGCGACTATGAGAATGGCATTTTTTTTGTAGCACCATCATAAATATCAACGAAAAACTCTCTCATTCATAGTCATATATTTTTATTTATTTAACGAGTTCAAGTTGATACTATAAAAAAATATGGTGGTTTGCAAACAGAGTTTTATTCGTTCCGTAAATCAATAAACGCGTTTGTATATGGTCATTTACCTTCGATTGATGGTGTTTGCATCAACAAAATCCGAGTTATTTCGTTTACAAGATCTGTCTTAATAATAAGACTAATGACCATACTGTATGTGATTTTAATTAGAAATTTTATGAGATCAGACTGGGTACAGATATCACGCGTATTTCGTTCATGAAACGGAATGGTAATGGAATAGCTTTTAATCTTTGAAACTATGCTGTAATGTGAAAACACGCGACCTTTGTTGCCACAATACACTCTGGCAAAGCCTCTGCTTTATTAAGTTGTTATTCCAACTTGCGGATGTTCTATGACCTAGTCTTTACGTGCAATACATAATTCTTTATGAAAATAAATTATTTTGGGTAATAAGTGCTCTGCAGAAATGTTCAAAAAGCAAAGCAATCGACCGTTTCTATTATTATTTTATTGTCTAAAAGACAACCATTCTGCCAAATTCATATGCAGATTCATGCAAACTATATACAAGAGTACGTGAATAATGGATTACTATTAGAGATAAAATCATGTTTTTTTACCATAAATAAAATTTATCTAATACAAATCCCCAGTATTATAAGTGAAGAGGTTGCTTCTATATATTGGCACGATTTAAACCTCGATGCTGTCTGCTGCCTAAATTCATTCCAGATCTGGACCTATGCCGCAAACCCAAGGTCATTACTGAATGTGTTGGTCCCGCGGCATATCGAAAGTGTGAGAAGACGTTCTAGCGACTATAATTAGTTGATACATCAATGACGCTTTCTGTAAAGTTACAGGTACATAATACACAACATGCTGTTTGTCAATTTATTAAATTTAAATAAAATGTCAATGAATATTCTAACAAAGCTATTGATAAGTTTTCATGATAAATAATTACAAACTCATTCTTCAACTGTAGTCAGTTGATTTGACGTAGATTGTTCCATACTTGCTGTAGAAGTTGATTCTAAATTGATACTCAGTATCGTGTTATCTTTTGGAGTCATGTCACTCTCCGAATCCTTCGCTTCCAACGTTTGGCTGCTATCGTTATTTGGTGCAATAGGCACCGCATGGTTATTTTCTAAACTATGTGAAATCTCTGCATCCTCTGGTATATAGTCAAGTTGTTGCTTTAATTGTGTAGAACGCTGATTTGTTGATAAAGTATCTGATTCTGTTGGGAGTTTGATACTGATAGCAGTTGCATTTGGTTCGTATCCACTTGAATTTGAAGTAGACTGATTATTCGTCACCCCATTAAGTAATTGATCACGTGTCATTATATGTTTATCTTCTTGATTTGTAGGAAGTTGCGCATGAGCGCGGACTGCATAAAAGTTTTCCTCGGTTGAAAAGTCTGCTATATTATTTATTTCCGGCGCCAGATTATTAATAATTGGAGCTGGGAGTACAGTAAAAATTTCCGATGATTCGGGATGTGCGCTAAATGGGTCTGGACCTTGAGATGTCATCTAAGAAGTGACAGTCAATGAGTAAAATATAAGATCAAAATAACAAGACTGCAATATATTAATTATATTTGCGTGCTCACTTGCAAAGATACTTACAGCTTCCAGTAATGGGTCGGCCAATCCTTTTGTGTATACTCTTTCGTGAATATCAACTTCAGCGCGAACAATGGTTGCAACCTTGGATAGAATAAAATTTAAATTATTCTGCTCTTGTTCAAGAGTCTGGTGATAATATTCACTCTTGAGTATATCCAGTTGCTCCACTTGTTGGGTTAAATCTCTCAAAGCCTATAACATAGAGCATAATATTCAGATATTCCAAATTAATCAAATTCCTTAGATGTAAAACGATGCTATGGATATTCAGAAATGTAAACATTAACAAGAAAAAAGAGGCCAAACCTTTCTAAATTGAGAAAGATCTATCGTAATAGAATGAAAATTAAAGAACGGTCAATAAAGATTGATATAGCAGCAAACCATCGCCACTTCATACTTGACATGAAATATTACCCCTCTGTTTCCTTCTACCAATTCGTAAATTCTCTGCTTCAGTCTCTTTAATCTTTTTGCTCATCTCGACTAGAGTCTTATCATAACTTTCCTCGTTTGCAATAATCGCTGCTTTGTGTGCATCCAGATTTTCCAACAACGGTATCTCAAATTTCTTATAAAATGAATCACTCTAAGAAAGAGACGGATTAACAACCTGCACGTTAAGAAAAAATGGTAACCTCTTATGCTTACCAGAACCTGTTGATGGTTCGACATCAAGTAATGTAATCCTGCAGCTGCTTGCAATCCAGGACCTAAAATGCACAAGTTGATACATGGTAAGTAACCGCATGCTTTGCGCTGGACAATAGAATAATATATAAGAACAAACCAGCTTCTAGCGCGCCTTTACATCGGGCCATTCGCTCCAGCGCTTGACCGAATCCAGCAGTAGCCTGTGACAAGGCAATCAACTGATTTCGGTAAATTTTGGCTGCACTAAGCAATTGCTCATAAGCGTCGATCGAAGCCCTAATGTCAGCACGGGATAACACGACAACAGGGTCGAATATATCAATCGTTCGAATAGACGGCGCATATGAAGTTGTTGTTCGTGCTGACAGAGTGGGCGACAGACCAGGCGAGTTTGGTGCTGAGAACTTGTACATGGTCTTTTACGAGAAAAAGCGAGCTGGGAGATTCTGGCGTTTAAAGACATTTCAGGGGTTTGTACGAGAACGTATTTAGTAACACGTGTCGTTTCAGGGTTCAGTAATTTTTTATTTTCATTATTATAATAATAATAATTGTTATAATTGTTATTATACAAATAATGTATAATGGGGGTGCCCGAAAAGGTTTGACAATGGTATGTTTATCTGTTAGCATTATAACTGGGAAACGTTTGACTGTTTATGTTACTATGTCTTTAGCTTTGATTTGGAATTGTAATTGGCTAGAGTGGACTGTTTTTTAGCTTTCATGGATAAAATTTTAATTGTGTTAGTGCATTATTAACTTAGTACCATCATAACAGTAATATATTAATATTTGATATGAGTCTATCTGTATGTATGAAGCTAATTTAAATCAAATCTACCATGTACATGGAACCCAAGAGAAGTATTTAAAAAAACTCAGAGAGAAAAACTGCTCCATATTAAATCATGCCGAAATTCTCGAAAAATATCTTGATAAAGAGAAGATCACTGATGAAAGTTATCAAGAAGAACGGAAAATAAACGAAATTGATACCAACTTTGATAAATTACGAGAATTAGAAGAAAGTAAGAGAATACAGTAACATTCTTTATAGTTTTGAGTTGTTGATAAGGGATTGTTTGAGTGCATTCACTGAGCCTTGATTTACATTTCGCTAATTTGATACAATTGTAACAACGTAACAATAATTTGGTTTACAAATGCATCATATATAAGTAGTAGTAAAAGCACCAGAGTGATTGCATGGGAGGAAATCTACTCGGACCCAAAGCCATTATTATAAATTAAAGGTCACCCATGTGCCGAATAAACCCATCTTTGGAGGTTTACCTTAGCTGTGCTTAATAAAAAACACACAAAACCATGTGCCTAATAAAGACCTCGAAAAATCCAAAGCCATTATTACTAATAAAATTACATATTTAATATTATCTATTTCTTCATTTTCATTTCCCCCATCTGAGTGGTTTGCGGTTTCTTTTTTTCTTCGTCATTAGATTGCCTCAATAGTCTTTTTCCTTGGGGTTGTTCTCGAAGATAAACATTTAATATTGTAGATGCAGTAATGGCTTTATTTGTCGAGAAACTATGATTTCAAAACGACGTTTTGTTAAATAAAAATGTTGAATTTTTCGTCGTATAATCCAGTATAGCTATGCTATGATATATTACTTTGTGGCTTAGCTTTTCACAAATCTGCATGTAAATTTTGAAGTGCTTAGCTTGCTTGAACTATAAATTATTAAACAAAAGGCAATTGCAAATAAAATTTAGCCGATATTTGACTCTAAACATTTAGTACCGAGTTGCCCATCAATACTTGCCTCAAACTGTCTTGGTATGCTCTTAATCAAATTGGAATATGTTTGATGAGGAATTAGTGATTATTCCGTGATACTTTTTAATTATCAGAGTTCATGTAAACAATGGTATTCTGTACGGGTCCGGGTCATTTGCCCGACAGTCACTTGCCCGACAATCATTTGCCCGACAAAAATTTACCAAAAAAGGATAAATTTGAAATAATGCTGGTAAATATTTGTCGGGCAAATGACTGTCGGGCAAGTAACTGTCGGGCAAGTGAACGGCTCCCATTCTGTACAGTGGATGGCGGAATTTAAATGTCTTATATATTTTTGAAATGCTGCTTCCAACTGTTCTAAGACCTAAAATTTTTCTTCGATCAGCTTCTGTCAATTCCAAACTTTTAGACGATAATAAAAATGCTCGTATGTGTGTACGCGTTTTTGTACCCGCAGGCCTATCCTTTCATTTATCATAAGGATAACAATTTGGCGCGATAAAACAAAACAAACCAACACAAATTTTACTTTTTTATTTAATTATTTTTATACAAAAAAAATGACAAAAAAGTTGAATAAAACACATGTTTGTATTTGGTTTATAATAATAACCCAATTTATTTATTTAGGTATGTCTAAAAAATTTACGGTTTAATTTCTTCTTTTATATAAATTTTTGGGAGTCATAAGGCAAAATTGATTTTAATCGCAATTGCCTTTTATTTAATAATTATAGTTCAAGAAAGCTGAACACTTCAAAATTTACATGCAGATTTGTGAAAAGCTAAGCCACAATATTGATAGTCATACTGGATTTTGCATAAGCTCGAAAAAACTCTCATCGGATACTTTAGTTCAGGGGAGTGTATGTGCTTTGGTCGATCTCTTCCCATTCTTTCTGAACCACTCCACGAAAGACCTCAACTGTGACCGTTTGTTTATTTCGTGGACTTGTTTTTCAAACTGTGTCTTTAAAATTTGCTATAAAATTTCAATCGAGTTGAGGTCCGCATTCTTGTGTCTATAAGTGAAAAGAGAAACGGCCTTCAACAATATTGCAAATTATGAAATAAAGTCAGAATAATGCTTATTTAGTATATTTCCAAGTTTAGTGGAGGTAGAGTGCAGTCAAACCTTGGAAAACCGATGTGGCTGTCTGTCTTCATTATTTTTATCGGTTCTTCAAATTCAGCCAGTTACGATACATGTATTGTTAATCCGTAATATCGGTTATTGGGGCCCAACTTGTTATTACTAAATATTGGTTTATCGAGTTTATCAGGCTTGCGAGATTTATATTTCATATGTTTTACGAGTAATATTTTAGTTATAAGTGTTATTGAAAAAAAGTATCGATTTATATACTGTAGTAAGCGAAATAGACGTTAATTCATGTATAGTGTAGATATTGTGAGTATCATTTGTCCATAGAGTTGTTATCGTTTTGCAATTTTGATCAATTAAAGGCTTTGTCATTGTGTTTTAATGAAGAGACAAAAGATGTAAACAAAACAAGCGAATTACGCAAATTACAAAATAATATTATCGAAGTTTTTTAAGGTTTAAGGGTAGAATGTACAAACCGTGTTGGATAACTCTTTCGATTATGACTCGTATTTCAGTGTTACTTGACGCGCATTTTATTTCAAACCCCTTTTTCGCGCACTGTAGTTATTATAAAGTTATTACTAGTGTATAACCCTGTCACTTTGTTGACATGGTTATTTTATATTTTACATTTATACTTTTACTTCGCTAACGTTATCCATAATCATAATAATAAAAATGTTAGGCGTCGCGGTTGTAAACAAAGAAATGATGAACACGTGATGGTTATCTATTGGATAATTTTGTAACACGAATATGCAATGTCCGTCCACCTTGCAGCATCCAGTTTTTTTAAATTATATATAGATTATAATAACAAAAAAGTTATTTAGAAAAGAAAGACACTAATTTACTCCTGACTCAGGAAATGTTTGCTTTAATTAACAATGATTATAAATTATTTTAAAAAACGCAACAAAATAAAAAGTCAAAAAATTTAATATGTGTTTAAATTAGCCCTTCAGGCGTTAATTGATGGCATAGCTTGCGGGACGCATTATATTTGAAAATTGTAACAATACAACCAAAATGGAAAAAATTAAATTTATTAATTGAAAATTTTGAGACAGATAAAATCTGCTGCTACTATTTTACGAACTAAGATAGCAGAAAGGAGCAACTTGTTTTGCTTAGCATTTTCAAGTTAGAATAAATATTATTAATATTTTATAAAAGTTACAGTTAAATTGAGATACAAAATTAAATAAATTGTACAAACATTTATATTGTTATAAAAATAAAAAAAAAGTGAAAAGACATAATAAACTATGTTACTACAAACAATGAAAAGAAACTAAATAAAAATAACAAGACACTTTGAAAAAATTTTGAAGAAAACATTTAGTAAATTTTTGAACTGTCGTATTTCAATCCAAAGGAGAAAAGGGCTTAGTATTAGAATAAAAATTAATTAAACTTCTTTGGTAATTTCTGAAATTCTTGCTTTTCTAACATTGTATTTTCCGAGTAAAAAAAATTTTCAACCAAGAGTTAAGATCCAAAGTATTGAAAGCCGTTTCATTGCATAGCACCGAGTTTTATTGAATTCATCCGTGCTTAATTTTTTTACAACTTCAACAATACAATTTACGTAATCTACATATTACTGTTTTCTATTACTATTACACTTAATTTAGTGTGTTCAGATATTATACATTTAATTCGATGCTTTTACAATAACTAAATATAGGTAAAATTAAATGATGGCATTTTTTTCTCCTGCATTATCACAAGTAATGTTTAAACATTTTTCGCCTTTATTCAATTTGTTAATTTCATTGAATACTATGTTCGGTGTACCATTAAATCCTTTTCTTATAATTTTGTGTTTATCGAAATGTAATTAATTCGTGCGTACTGAATACCAAATAAATGCACTTTGCGCGGACTGAGATAATAAATCTTACTTACCTGTTGATCGAATGGGAAGCGTAAAGTTTTTGTGCTCAGTCGTAACTATAATATTAATAATGGGCAGTCGCGCCAACGCTACAATAGTCAGCTTTACCTTTTGTCATGAATGCTCATCTGCTAGTTTGCTCTGCAATTTTCGCGTAGTATTATATTCGTCGCCAAGTGTTTTCGAATTGAGTGCGACCAGTTCCTAAAATATTGAGATTCGTTTTCTGACAATGACGTATGACGGTCTCAATAGTAAAATGTAACTTTTTTATTAGTACGCGTTTTCTTTGTAAGACGTCGGCTGGCGGTTATTTCTCCGCCATTCATTGCTATTTTGTTCGAATCTAGAGAGAGCTTAAAACGCTTTACGTAATTCAGCAAACTCTTCTCTTTTTGAGAACAACCACAATTGCCCTATCTCCAAGAAGTGCATGGTTTTTTCATGTTCATTATAATTGTAACTTTTCATATTCGGATAATCCTATATTAATATGTATAATTTTAATCTATCTTTGGACCAGTATTAGTATGTTCAGTTTTTTATCTAAAATGAGAAAAACAATTTAAATGGTTAATGGAACCATTTATTACTCTGAATACTGTTCCAGACATCACACTCAAAATTAAATTTGCAATTATAACCTCATCTTTAGTTGTAAAGACATATGTATAAGAGTTTTCTTATCACAATAACAGCTACAAACACTATTATTGATTGCATATACTAATGGTTGCATGCATTGTACATGTTTATATTATTATCATCCTCAAGCTCAGCCGCGCCAGGCCAGGCAATTTCAGAGATGTTAATACCTGCATTTGGGTTTCGACAGCTGTAAAGTGATTGTATACCAGTCATGGGACATGTCCCCGTACAGGGGTTCGAAATGTTGTCAATAGTGATGATCAGCATGCCGATCACGATTTTT
>CAJVPJ010000386.1:0-26489 GCA_910592205.1 Paraglomus occultum | reverse complement strand
TCGTCTAAAGTTATTGTCATTGTTATTGTACTTGTGTGTTGGAAGTGAGTATATTCTAGCAAACTCACTCACAAGTGCTGCTGTGCATTCTTCGCTACTTCCAAGTAATACTAGCGTTATCGTCGTCTCATCATCACGAATAGCGTAGTAAACGTTGTCAATTTGAGTCGGCTTTACGTTTTTGATTTCCTCGTAAGGTATCCATTCCCGTCTTAAGGAGGATTCAACCAAGTTGGCAATGGCTGGATTATTAGCAAACGACGACATAGTAATAGTGACGGGGATCCAAAATCGGGTGACTGTGACTATCACTATGATGTGAGGAAAATCATTATGAAAAAAACCGGGACCGAATCAAATTGTGACTATAAGCCAACGTGACTGTATAGGAGGTGACGTCGACTGTACTTGAACATCATGCTAGAGACTTTTTAATAGTGCGAAATTACCCAATGTCGCAAACAGACACTGATCGAACACGTCGTCTAATAATAGCCTCTTTCTGGGCAGTGATATTAATCGGTCTGCCATTATGGTGGAAAACGACTGAAGTATACAGAGCACAACTGCCGTTCACTGAAATAGAGCAATGGTCTCGGTGGGAGGTGAATAAGTAAAGGTGTGGGGGTTGTAATGTAGCTGATTGGGCCGAGATTGCTCAGGCGCACTCGTCGAGAATATTTAACAAAACCAAGTTTGTTTGATCTACCTTTAGACTTCGAATCTTGTATTTCCACTACATTTTATCTTTTACTTTGCCGAAGAGGACGAGACACCAATAGAACTTGAGCAGCTGTCGAGAAATCTTGAACGCGCATTTAACAAACAGTTCTCTCGAGACGCAGAAGTGGATGGATTGGTTACACAGTTGTCTGTTACTGTCGATAGCGTAAAGTGGGAACAATCGGATAAAATCGTCGGGAGAGAGAACGAGATCGATGTTGATTCACTCGGGAATCCGATGGAAGAGGTCAACGGAAGATACGAATTTTATATTTCTCCGGGAAGTGGTGATATGCGAGTTGATTTGGGAAACAGTAGACGCGCATTTGTACAGATTAATCGTAAAGATTGGAACGAGAGTAATGTCTTGAGAATTTTGTATAACACCCGTTACTTTGGAACCAGAGTTCAAAAGTTTCTTCTTTTTCTCTACGATTCACTTATTTCCCCATTTTCTTTTTCTCTCACTTTTACATCTGTTTTAATATTATGTGAACGAAAACGATACCAGCCGCGATAACCAAGATTTTACCGTCTCTCCTCGTCTCCTTCTTCCATTCCGAATATTTACTGCTCTCGGCTCTTTTCAAACCTCCGTCATCCGAAGAAAAGCCTAATATTGATAACATGCGCGCGATGAAGTACTCTCCACGTTATCAAATAACATTCAGCCTGATGAATGCGTGTCCATCAACTTTGCTTGTCGATTGGAACATTGAAGAAGCTGTAAACATGTATTTAAAACCGTTTTTGGATGAATTGAAAATTCTCTCGGAGGTTACGGTTGATTCGCAAGTACAGTATTATGCTCAGCTGACTGTTACTCCAGAGAAAAACGAGAATGAAGGCTATTACTATTTGAGACCGGAAATGTTACCACATTTTGTTAATTCTGCGGAATGGAATTTAGGTGAGTCAGTGTGTTTTTGGACGAGAATGATGGAATGAGAGAACTTGTTGCTCTGGTAGACGGTTTTTGTTTAATGATGTACTAAAATTATGTGAATGAACCTCATTTAATCAAATCTGCTTTTTATCAAAATATCATAGCATCTGCCGTGTCTTCATATCCAACTCTCAACATGATTTTGTATATCCCAGAAGCAAATCAAAGCCCTCTACGTATTCACAATTCCAAAGGTTAGGCCATAGTCGTTTCTGTTACAAAATTAAGTGGGCCACATGCTAACTCACTTTGAAACGATTTATAGGTCATCCTATCGATAATAATGCATTTCTTATACCTCGTTGGGGAGGCATTGTTATAAACAACTTTCAAACAAGCAACAATTCGTACACACTTACAGTCGAAAAATTAAAACCCATAATAGAAATATTTATATCACAACTACGTGGGTTATTAGGCGTGAGAAAGTTTACCTCGGACGACAAGGTGAATCTCATTCCACAATATTCTTTCGTCTTTTTTTTTTTTTGCAGATATTAAGACAGCGTATTTTTTTTTTCGTAGGAATTATCTGCAAAAGTCAGATATGCACCTCCCCCAAGTACGGCCATAACAGCATGGGAGTTGGATAATTTGATCCGTCGTCGCACGGCCGAAAACATCGTTGCTGCAATATCTACTCTGAAATCCCTGTCTCAGCTAGTGAGCGAGATTCCTAATATGGTGGTGCTGGACCACATCCAAACTGAGGTACGCCCACACGCTTTATAGTAATGTTCTAGTGTCAATTTAACAAGACGATTGACTGATCAATTGAATGTGCAGGTGTTGCAAGCACTAGATAGTCTTAAAGAGGTAAGATCAGTTTCAAGGATTAAATGGTACGATTCATGTCCGATTACTTATACTTTTTCTTCATTCATAGGCTTGCGAGAACCTTCGTACAATGCACTATGTTGCCGCGTTGAACCACGCCAAGCAGGCGCTCGAGAGATCAGAATCTGCATTCTTTGACCCGACCATGGTATCCATGCTCTATTTCCCTGACGAACACAAGTATGCGATATACATGCCATTGTTTGTGCCTGTGTCAGTGCCACTATTGATTACTTTATTACGAGAAGCGAGAAAGAAAAAGTAATTGAAAATTTGCGAATAGATAGTATGATAGTCAAACGTGCAAACATTGGGTTTCCGTTAGCGACAACAAAATTAAATTATAAAAATTTTTTTAGTAAATATTAAATATGTGCTGATAACTTTTAATTTAATAATGATAATCTTGGGGTTTCCCTAATTTTTGGTAAATAAATCTGTAAATTCATTTCACCCGGCAACATTCTCATTCAGCTGACCTGTGACCCCTGAAAATCACCGTGGGTATTACCCCGGTTTGTCACGCATTAATACCAATACGGGACAGGTTGCCAACCTTGCTGTTTTGCGCACTATGCATATAACGATACGCGTTAGGCAGGTTTGGCGCGCGTATGTGGTCATAGAGCACGCGTGTGATTGCGAAATAAGCCACGCGCATCATACACAGGAGGAAAGCGGAAATGGGATACCAACTTCCTGAAGGAGGGGAGTCGATGCTCTTCTCAGGGAACCGTGATTACGACTGCGTCAACGTCACCTTGTGAATCTTCCCCACGGAAGCTCATATGAATCATTGTTATCATCAGACAAGACAGCAAGATGACATTGCAAACTCAAGCGCATATATATAGAACAAGATCAGTGGCGCGTAAGTGCCTAAAGTCTATGGTGAGTGGCTTGTTTTCGTGATTGCTAGTAAGTTGATATGCCAATTCCTACTTTTCCGATTTAAACTACATGAAATATTCGCTTTTTCTTTCTCTTTTCCCCCCCACTTTATAGGAGGCTTCTTCACAAAGGGTTAAATGTTCACAAGGAGCTTCTTTAATTAATTCTGCGGTGTTAAAAAAGATTGAACAACCCTCAGACAAGGCGAAATCTGAAAACCAGCATGTCAAAAAACCAGAACTCTGTCAAGATAGTGAGGATTCGTCCGATGAAGAGGAAGTCGAAGAGGAGGAAGAAAGCGAAAATGATGACGCCTTTCTATTGCATCAGGCTCAACCTGAATATCCCGGTGCTGGCAAACAATACCTAACCTGTGGACTATATTCGATAGACCTGAAAATAGATGAGTTGAGGTCCTCTGGACGATTCGCAAGAAAGCGTAAACGTAGACTCGACAGGGATGGCAGGAAAAAGCCGTTAATGCCATTGCCCATTTATTTTGGCGAATATTTGGCTAATAAAGAGCAAGATTTTGATATGCCGTGGGATATCGTTGCTGCTTATCATAGAGGGTTGATTCATAGAGAGAAGAGACCATCGCCATATATTAAGATTAGATCAAGTAAGAGTACTTACGCATCCAACTCTTTGAGACTTATCGTTGAATATTGTCTTGTAATGTAATCCTTGTCTCGTTTAGATATATTTAAAGAACGCAAAAGAAAGAAAGCTAGCAAGCCACCAATTTGCCAGTGTAAACCGCCTGCTGATGGCAGTATGGGTTGTGGAAAAAATTGTTTAAATAGGTTGGTACTCTATTGTCTCGTCGGGAGAATTGCTTGTAAAACTTCTTCATTGATGAGTTATCCTGTTTGTAGAATAATGTATTATGAATGCTCTCCCAAGTATTGCCCATGTGATGAATTATGTTCCAATCAACGGTTTCAGAAGGGTCAGAGCGTCCAAGGATTAAAAGTAATCTGGGTTAGTTTGACAAACTAGTCGATTTGTTTTGATGATTACTTCTTTTATGAGCGTCTAACTGTTACGTGTTTATGTCTATCACTGCCCTTGTCCGTTGACTATTGATTATCACTTTCGCCAAGACCGGTGATCGTGGATTTGGATTGATGACGGTAGAACCTATTCGGAAGGGTCAATTTATAATCGAATACAGAGGCGAAGTATTGTCAAGAGAATCATGCTTTGCTCGGATGAAGTCTCGGCCGAATCGGAAAAACCTGTACTTTCTTGAATACAACAATGGTGAGGTGCTGGATGCGTCTGAGAAAGGAACAGATGCCAGATATATAAACCATAGTTGTGCTCCCAATTGTCATATCGAGAAGTGGTAAGCGAACGGTAACCAAATTTTCACTCTTGAGGTCGAGACAGTTACCATTGTGATGAAATATGTATTAACGTGTTTTTATAATTTACGCTTTTTGTAAGGCTGGCACCGTGCGGAGAACAGTATGTAGGCGTCTTTGCATCACAGAATATACCGCCTGGCGCTGAATTATCATATGACTACCAGTTTGAAGCGTGTGATGGTGCAAATTGTCAACCTTGCTTTTGTGGAGTAGAGAACTGCCGCGGCGAGATTGGCACCTCCAAATCCAAAATGTACAATAATGGCGGAAAATAAAGAGAATTATTTCTCAGTTGAGGTACATTAATGTTACAAAAATTATATCGATACAAATAAAAATTTAATAATCAATTATTATTATTATTTTCACTCTTTCAATATAGCTTTTAAACCAGAACATAAATTCGCGGAATAGATTATCGAATAATCAACAAAAAGTCACTAATCAAATTAATTCGTTTTTTTTTGTAGAATACGTTGATTTACCCTTTATTGCCCATAGGTTTTTGTGGAATTAGGTCAAAATAAGTTTAATAAGAACTTTTGGACATTATTCTTTGAGTGGCGTCAAGTTTGATGCGTGCTTGGGTCGATGCCTTTGAGAAAAATATTTTGTCAATAATAATAAAGAGCGATATTACATTATCAAAGAAATTTGTAACTCGAAATGAAACTTTACGTACTTGGCGTGGAACTGCTTCACCCGCTTTCGACTGTAGGAACTGTTCTTCAGGTTTTATCGGGTTCTTACTAATCATACTTTTATTATTCATTGTTGCGACGGGTTAAGAGAATAAGAATTTATCGAATGCTTGATTAATTTAATTTGAACAATTTAGTATTAGTATTACTTATTATTTAAAATTGGTATTATATTTCTCGAAGCCGCGTTTGTGCTACGTCGGTACACTGCGAAATATTACCATTCGCGTGAAAAAGTTATTCCTCATTACGGGAGCTGTAATCGAAAATGGACTAAATGCGTTTTTGAGAATTCAAAGTCTGGTTTGTCATGCTCTACGTTGCTTGAACACGTTTACAAGTGGAATGCGATGGTAATAGACTCTAATTACACAAGGATGAAAACCAGGGATATTAATCAGCACAGCTAATTGCTCTACGACGGAATGTGAGTGATCATGACTTTCGGTTTCTTTATCCAACGACAAAAAGTAATATTATGAATCAATCTTCAGAAATTGGACGAGAATTCGTTTGCTATTGAAAATACGCTTCGTCTCCTGACTCAGTATGCCTTGGTCGAGTACACGTGAACCTCTTAGGCTGGACGTCCGTTTGATCACTATTGTGAATCAACGGATGACATTATGAGAATCAACGTTTATTATTATTTGTGTTACATCACACACTGACAGGTCTCTATAAATATTATGCGTGTACTGTTATCGAAATTCGATACAAGATGTTTATATCGCTAGTGCTTCATGATCAGTATGTTTTCTAGTCCACTATGACGGTTGAAATGCCAAGGCGAAGTGAGTAGGATAGTTTATCTTTTTGTTATGAAATTAATTACAGTCATCAGCTGTGACATATTTGTGGAGTAAGCTTTTCCATAATAAAAAAAAAGTGTCGAAGCAATTCTCGCTCTTGAATTGTAATTATGCCCTATTTAGGGAATACGTTTATCAACTCTTAGTTTCTCCGTGTAATCCTGCAGTCCCATGTTGATATCTTCATTATGAGGTTTTTGTATATTAATCACAATTGCCTTCTCTATTAAAATATTCGTAGTGCAGTTCTTATCGAACAAGCATAACCGAATTTGAAAATCGAGACCTATGTCTACATACGTTCGCGAAGAAATTCGATAATCAGACACTACGTAACTTTCGGAACAATCATAAATAGTGAAGTTGTCTCATCTTGCGTGCTTTGCTGCGCTAGTTAATATATTTCGACAATTGTATACGTAATAACCAGTATAAACAGGAATTAAATAAGAATGTTTTGGAAATGACAAATTTCATCGTTAGAGATATCGTTATCCAGTCTTGACTGTATTTTAAAATACTGTTGTCCTGCTCAACAAAAAACAAAACCGCGTACCTACTGTGTTTTAATGGCTCAGTTGAAAGCAATAAACGGTGAAGAAATAACTGCTTAGAAGAAAACGCGTACTAATTTTTCTAAAGTGTGAAAAGTTTCAAATGCAGCAAGCACGCAGTTGGTTTGTCGTGAATACGCTGGGACGGATAACATAAACATCGGGAGTTTTTTCGCTGTGCATTTACAAACACTTTGCTCAACAACTTTTGCAACTGAAAGTATGTCGACTACCGTATTCAGATGATAATTGCTTATGGTTGGCTAAGCCAAATTACGCTGAGCAAAGATTCGGTATGTCGGGAGAACAGGATTGGGGGCATTGCCCTCCTCAGGCTGACTACAGAAAAACTTCGCGTTTGTAAGAAACATTTTATTATTGAGATGTCAATACGTTGGCCCCAATTCAAGTATGTCTGTTTGACATGAACCCTATTTAGTCAAGGTTAGATAAAGAATTTTGATGTCTGTACTATCAGTGGTATTAGTTGATGTGTGGGTTAATTGGCTCTCCTTTATATATTGGTCATTGAAATTTTGTGGCAAATTTAATTGGAATGGTTGTAAATATACAAAGCATTCATGTGAAGATATACAGAATCACTTCCTTAAATCTCGTAGAGTTGCTCGCTGGATTTAGGTGTATTGGGCTAAATATTTGACCTCCCAACTTAAATTACAATAAAACTTTTTATTACGTAATTATAAATCTTGTTCAAAGTCCATTGTTGGTGAATACAGTACACTTCGATGTGCCACTTTTGATTAATTAAACACACGCATGCATTAACTCTATAGCCACTCACTTTCGCAAACCCAATAAATTACCAATGTTTCATCCCAATGCACGAAATATTCGGTCTATATTTTCTATGTATGGTACAGTATTGTTATTGTTGCTCAGTGGCGCGCGAGTTGGCATCGGATGTGTCTGATAAGGATGCTAATTGTCGTTCGAAAGCGAATTTCTGAAAGTAATTAAGACTCTGGACAAACTTGACACCCGTCTATTAGGGAATACGAATGAAGTAAATAGTCAGACTTGCCAGCATGTAGTGTAAATGAAAATAATACAGTTATCAACTTACAGTGTGTGCACTTATCCTCTTGAACAATTCAACAGTGTAAGCACGGACGCTCTCACGTGGATAAAATAGACCTAAACCTACTGGAAAGAGTCCACCTTGGTTCTGGGGCAGGTAAGATAAGAACTAATAACGACATACATTATTAAGACGCGTTCCAAATTCACCAGCTATAAAGTTCGTTTGACTTACTTCGATGATCTGGTCATCCGTTACAATATTGTCAACAAAAGCTTTGTACAGAGTCTCAACGTCTTCTTCGGGCATATTTTTTAATGTTTTCAATTTCGCCACTTGGTGATAGACATCGAATGCCTTAATACATCTGTTCTTTAAATAGTCCTTAAAGTCCTATTCGTAAAAAATCTACGCGTCAGAAGATACTGCAAAAATCAAATGTGGTTCTTCTTTCTTTTCCCAACGTATCTATCATTTACCTGTTCGTAATACTTGTATGATATGCTTTTCCTCCATCCCTTAATCCTATTAATATTAGCAGCCATTTCACGCTGTTTGCAAGTTTCATCAGGAAACGCGAGGCCAGTCCCAAGAGAAGCATATTTGCTGTCAATCGCCTGTGCCATTCCAATCGTAGTCGATCCTATGACCTCTGCTTCATATACAGCCGCTAACCGAACAAAACGTTGTACGTATTCTTGAAACTTTGCCCGAATGGCCATTTCTCCATAGTGATGGTTGATATTATGAATAACCTTGAAAACAAGAATCACGGCAATTAGCATGCTTTTTGTTCAACACTAAACAATGCACAATTATATGCTGACTTACCTCATTAATAAACTCATTATCCGAATTATCCCATTTGTCTTTGCCCGATTCTCCCTTTCCTGAAGACGGACTTTTTATGTCCTCGCTACGATCATCTGCATCATCCTCATCTGTCGGCATTGCGATATCCTTGCTTACAGTTATTTTACCCGTCTCTATATTATATAATACATCCCACCAAGAACTATGATCTTCAAAAATACGATTTGTTACGCCAGCAATAAACCCCGGTCTATAAGTGATTATCAAAAATTAATATATTTTTAAATAGCCCCCCCCCTTCCCCCCCTATCCTCTCCTCCACCCTCTCCTTCCCCCCAAAACAATCCACACTTACGCCGCCCGCATCCTCCAAACTTACACTTTCAACAATTCATCCACTTGTGTTAGATTCGTATACGGAAATGCACGTTCGGTGAATCCTCGAAGTACACCTCCACCTCCACTCCCCATTGCACAGGCTGCTAGTACGTAATTAGCTACTTCTCCAGATGGGCGTCCTTGCCCGAGGAAAATGATCCGTTTTTGCGTTAGAAGTGCATTAAGTAGCAGTATAAGTGGATGTGTTTGACTACCGCTCGTGTCAAGGTGTGAATGGTATTGGTGGTTACTGACTAGTGAAGAGTTTTGGAATGTGGCAATAAGCTTAATGAGAGAGAACTGCAGAATATAAAAAAAGGAAATTAATTGCCACATACATTCGAATACTATCTAATTCAAAGCTTTCGATAAATACTAATACTATATGATTATAACAGAATGACACTACGCATAAAACCCGTGCTTTTGATGACACTGTCCCATAACCAAAACCATATACTTTTTTTTCCTCTCAATTATAATACTCACATCACCAACTTCTTCCGGCATGACAGTCAATGGCACTCTTATCGGCAACTTAATTTCATTATACACGACGGATGTCTCGAAAAAGTGCCTATCTTTATTCTTACTGTTGAGATTAGACATCAATTCTCTTGAAGATAAATTTATATATGTTCCGCGTTTAAGTTTCGCCAATCTCTCTTCGTCGGCTGCTTCTGTGCTTGATTTGTCTGCATTGCCTGATCCTTTAGCCCCATTTTCGCCTTGATTATTCTCAAACGGAAGAAATTTCTCTTCAAACATGTCTTTGTTCTCTGATGCGCGAAGAATTGCCCTCTCTGTAGCAGATAGATGTGGCATATTGGAAACATCCATAGAGTTGACTGATTCATATAGTGCTGCAAGCGTTTCCCGAGAAGAATCTTGAAAATATTTTTCAAGTGCTAATAATAGAACTGGCTACAGGAGTTGCGGAATGTAAGCAATTATATGAATTAATGAGTATGGGAGAAGAATGTCATTATACAATTGGTAACATTGTAAATAACGGACCTTGTATATATGAAGAAATTGATGCTTTGTACAAATAGCCATTGCTTTAACCATTGCCCCCCTGCAATACATGTCGCCATGTTAATTAGCGAGAAGAAAAAATAATAAATCTAATGATGATTAATTCCCATCATCTGACCTTCGTACGCTGGTATCGTGTTTCGTCCTGACCAAATTCAACACGTAGAGCAATTGGGGCTTGTTCTTTTTTTGCTTCTCATCAGTCTGTATTTTTTCTGGATCTGGGATCGTCTGATTCAAAAAGAATACGGTCCAGTCTTCTGCTCGTAAGTGTGCTCCGTCGGGAAGCATGAGTTCTGCCAGTAGACTTTACAGAACGGTTAATTGATTAGATGAATGGGTTAATTTGTAATGAAATTCACAAGTCGGACTTACTGCTCGTCTGTACCAGTCTCTTCAGGATATTGGTATGTTAACGAGGCACCTTTGTCAATGTCAAATTCTGCCAGCAGTATATGAGTGACATGTTTTCCCTTGTTCGACATGATCTCTCAGGTCTTTATGTGCGCGTACGTAAGATCTTTAAATTCAGTCTATTCAAAATAATGCGGCTTGACGTGACAGATGTACGGTTTTTTAAAGGACATTAAAGAAACAAACACTAGTGGTGTCAACTCATGTTTGTTGAATATTATGTTGTACAACAAACTCGCATTTTATTAATAAATAATGCCACGTGATTTGAACATGCAATAATCGAACAGTAAGCCAGCAGCTTGTCCGAACAAATTGTTTGTCTAATCGTCGTCGTCGTCGTCCTCATCATCTCTCCCCGAAAAGCCAAATATTGTCCTTCGTTGCTCTTCGGAATTCTGGCTTTCTGACTTTGATATTACACCTGAATCAACGAACGAGTTAACCAAATGTTTGTAATCAAAATCCAGAGTGAACAGAAAAAGGGTGACGAGATCGTTTATTGACAAAAACTATATCATTCAAAAGCTTAAAGGTCGTAGATTTCATCAATTTTACAAGTTTGATTAATCAATAGATCATTTGAGATATCTAAATTTGCTCCAATTCAACTAATGTTTCAAGCTTTTGCTCTACGAATATACGTTATGATATTTTTTTTTATAAAACAAGTCTATCGTAAATCCTTTGAGAGGGAAAAAACATTAACTGGATTGAAGCTGTATTTTTTCTATTGGGAAACACCTCAGACGATCTATTAATTAAATCAGGAACTGGCCGACAAACAAAAGCCATCTCTGTTCAACTCGCCAAGTATAGATACTTGACAATTAACACATACCACTTTTTGACAGTCGAAGTTCAAGGGCTGCGGTAGTGAAGGAATCTGTGTTTCCCAACTCTTCAAAACCAACAATTCTATAACAGAGTTTGTTTTTTTCCCCGTTGTATTGATCGGACAGGCGGTTCGGATAAGGTTGCCGACAATAATATTACGAATGTCCAAATTACCACTTACCTGTCAACTGATATCCCATCGATGAAACTAATTACACACGGTAAGACTTGTACTTTCAGTTTTTCAACGAGGAACGGCGCATTCTCGACGTTGATCTTGACAAATCTCGTCTTGAAATGTTTCTGCGAGATGGGCTAGGTAAAAATAATAATAATTCGTTTTCTAATATTGAAAGTATATAAACTCAAAGCTCATGAGATCGAATAGATCGCATACCGCTAGATGCTTGTCTATAATTTGACATCTCCGAAACTCTTTGTGAAAGAAATGAACAACGCAAAGTTTTGTTGACGTTGTAATTTTCAAAATATCTTTTTCGTTTGGAATTTCTTCGTAAGTTCCGTGGTTATGTTGACGCATTTCTTGCAACTTGGCCATCCTGTTATTGGTCGATTAGGCCTGCCCGTATTATATAAGGTCTAGGGAAAATCAAAGCCATCCATAGCACCTACTCTTGTTTTAATTGCTCCATCCTCTTTTCACGTATGTTGGCTATTACCGAGTCGTCGTCGTCATTTTCTAATTCTTCAAGTAGCTCGGTATCACTCAAATTTCCGTCCTCGAGGACCTCTTGAACCCGTTCATCTACGGGTTCATCTATACTAAGTATGGGGAAGAGTGACTAAGTCTACTTTGAATGTTTAAAGTAAGTCTTGCTCATTATTCGATGAACACTCACTTTTGATCTGCAGAATTCGACATGGTTTGATGATAAGCGCTAAGTAAAACATTTAAATAATGCAAATTTATACTTGTAATTGCATGATTTCTGTCGTGCTCATTGGTTGCTGCGAGTTATGATTACCCCCTTCCACAAACCGACAGTATTTGGGATATAATAACAAAACGCCTATTAATATAACAGATTAAGATATTAAAAATTCTGTTGATTTTGTTAATGATTTACAAACGCGACGTTCTTTCCGGTGTTATAAAGCCACAGCTCACGTATGAGTAGATAATCACTTATTCGATTTTTGAGAGCGGGAAATAAACCATCTAGAGTTGTCCATCAACTGTACACCGGAAGCTTAGTATTATGGTCATTCACAAGCCGTAACGTTTGCATTGTCAGGTGTGCTATTAACGTGTCTCACTGGGCATTTGCCCTGTAATCATGTGCTGTCAGCTAAAAATGGCTGACGGCTTAATGCTTTGATCAATGTATTCATTCCATGAACGAATTAAGCCAGAGAACGGTAAATACACAGTCTGGCTGTGTTACCATTTCAATTAAGCGTAAGCCAATGTTGAAATTGGCTTTTATGTTGTCTAATATATTCGATGCGTCAGTGAATTTTTTTCAAGTTTTGGAAATAGTAAAACTTAGCAATTGCATAACAAAGAAGATTTGAAGCATGAACAAAAATTTATCAGACGGATTGCCATTGGAATCTTATTAGTAACGACGACCTCTTTTAGGGCACATTTATTTTTTGGTAGCTTCGTATGATTTATGACACATGAATGTAAGATAATCATGCATTGCTTGTATTTGTCGAGGATTCCCATAACAGCTATATCGATAATGTTTATATAAAAGGTTTAAGTTTGTGATAATAGTTAAAATCATCAAAAGTTAATACATATTAATATACGAGCTATTCTTTACATTTTGCACAAGGAACATTCTCGTAATTTTTAATTGTTAAGCTATTGTTTGCATTACACTTGTTTCCTGGCATATGTATGTATGCGACCTTGAATAAAGAGAATAAATTAACATTGTCCATTTGTTTGAGGTCATTCTGTACATTGGCATGTCCTTGTTCAGCTCATTCTAATAACGAGTTCGTTTACAACATTGCGAGCTATAAGTAGTAGATGTGAGTTACTTCCTGTATACAACATTTTTATTTAACAAATGTCGATTTTAAACCATTAATTATAATTACTACTAAAAACGATTTACGTGTTGGAATTAGAGCGCCTTTTATTATCGTCAAAGAATGAAGAATAGCTTCGGCCACTTGTAAAAAAGCAATGACGTTTGCTCACGATGTACACGTAAAGTTGTTTTTACAATATTGTTTAACTCGACTGTACAAGCCTGCCCTGCGTTCAACTTGTTTAGTACTAGCAACTGTACAGCTTTATATAATATTGCGAATTTGCAATTTAAAGTCAATTTGCTAGTTGACTAACTTTTTTGCCGTATTTCACGTAAAAAACGGTTTTCATACGACTTTTTTACTATAATTTTACCACAAGATTTTATAGTTTCACACGCTTCTTACCGCGTGGTAAAATGAAAGGTAACATCACTATGAGTCGATGTAGTTTGGGGCTCAAAGCAAACGCTTATAATGCACACAAATGCTAAATCACACAGTAGTATGTGATTGTTACACTAAAACCATTTATAATAATTTATATTTCGGGCGTTTCACATAGTGCCAATTGTGCACTCTGTGGTTGGCTGGTCCTTTGTATCGCCCTGATAATAACAACAACAAAACACAACGCTCTTTCTCGTTTTCCCTCTTCAACGGCCTTCATCTAATATTCTCGAATCCATAATATCCACTCAACTATACTCGGCCTACTAGCGATTAACTAAAAATGTCTCAAATCGCCTCTTCTCCCATAACTCAAGTGGCTCCCATGCAAACGCCTCAGATGCCGGAACAAACCTTCCCGACGAGGCTCTCTCTCGAATTACGAGGAACACGATTTGAAATCGATAGGGAAATGTTAATGAGTTTGCCAGAGAGCATTCTTATTGTAATGTTTCCCAACGGTCTTATCATAGGAAGAGGCGCTATAGATCCATACGGTGAAGAAGTATCTGATGGCGATACCTCTTCTGAAGATTCGGAAGGATTGGAAGACCAAGTTATTTATGTGAATTTCGATCCCGCCTGTCTAACATTTATCCTGGAATTCTATCAAAAAGCACAGGAGGCTTTTTATTCTAATCATCAAGGAGGCGGTGCTTCGGCTTATCCTCCGAGTGTTCAGAACCCTTTGCTAAACAAGCAAGCAATCATCGTTTTGAGAGAAGAGTTGGATTACTTTACCATACCACCAAAATCAAAAAAAGTCGTAGTTGATGTAGCTTCCTATCTAAGAGACAATAATAGCGATGTCGAGTCGGTTATTGACCTTTACACTCTGAAATCAGAATGTGGCGTGCATCTCCTAAATCAAAAGAAGATATTCACCGCATTGCAACGAAATGTAAACAAGGAGAATAATGCTGCCGAACAACATCTGATTGACATGCTGTGTGTTTCTGGATTTTCAAGAGATGACGAGTGGGGTTATCGTAATATTGAACCGCAAAGGACGAGTATCGTCAGTATTGCGTTGGTGATGCTCAAGACAACCGGTCAGAGTAATCAAATGGCGACAGCACAGAAATTGCTTTTGTTTTGGAGAAAACCTGCGGTTAGTATGCAACAGCAAACTTATATGTGGATTGTTGGGATAATTTCAGTTTCGTCACTAACTAACAACTTTTCCCCCCTCCTCTTGAACATAAATAGAGGAAATGCTGGTGGGACGGAGTAGAGGTTTCAATCGGCGAAGAAGATAATCCCACAAAAGTACGACTGTGGTGCAGGCGCACATGGACTTTGGAATTGGCTTTGGTGTAAAACAGATTCCTCTTTTCCTATCCGCCACGTATATGTTATATGTGCAAACTTCATACGTTCGGTTTACTCTAATACTGGTTTTTTGGTTTTATTATAGCCTTGATCGTTTGTTATATCCTCACTTGTATCTCTATTACGTTAATTTACTAGATTTTAATAATTGGTTAAATTTATTACAATAGACGGAAGAGTAATCTGAACTTGCGCGAGGATGTACTGAAGGGCTTGTTCTAGCCATCTGCCTCGTGTTCTCGTTCTTTCTGTACAGATTGTATCTGTAGATATGTAAAATGAGGTCCAGAATGGTCTGCGATAATCCACTCAATACAATAAACTTGTTTACAAATTTCTCCAGCGTTGAGATCTCCATATGGCGATAATTTTTACGAGAACGTTGAAAGAATGCGTCGTGAAACGATCCATCAGTTGCGGCAGCTGGCATCGAGGATCGGAAAGGTCCAATGGTATAGGTAAAAAGCCAATGTTATCAAGCATCGAAAAAATATACATATATATTACGGATCAATTGCCTATATCAAACTACGTATCCGAGATTATGCTTAATGCAGGCATATACGATAAGACTTTATGACCGCAATCTCTCTTTGTAATAGTAAGAGCAATTTGTTCATGTTGACATAACGATTACATATCATGTACATTTAGAACTATATTTGGAAATTCGGAACAATATTGTAAATTGCCTGATTTAAGCGTTAATGCAGTATTAATACAACCTATTTTAAATAAACCTTATTGTTGTACAGCCAAGACGTTGCACATGCTTTATTAAGTAAATTACTATGCTCAACTTTAGCAATTTTGAGCGTTAACCTCTATTTTTAGGTCTGGTTATGGAAAACGACCATCTATCCCAACTATGGTTAGAATACCAATTCTTTGGAATAAGCGTCTCCCACATTTTGTGACATTTCCCCGAGACTGGCAAAGAATTCCCACACAGTAGTAGCAATAGATATTCAATCATCAGTTTACATACGTCAGGAAACATTCCAGACAAACGTTTAGATTTATTTACTTATATACTGTTATTATTCACATCGAAACAAATCTTGAATATTTTGGGGTTTTTTTACGAGTTATTACATACAAACAAAGCAAATCTGTAAACCTAGAAAGGGAGGGAAGGAGAATAAAATGTGCACACAAATTAGATAAGAGGCAATAAGGAGCAGATAACGGGAGACAATGAATCCGAAAAAGAAGCTAGAGAAAGATATTGTAACCAAAGAGTGTCATCATCTGTTCTAAGAGGACCACATTCTCCTTGAGATGTGCCCTCTTGTAACGGTCCAGTTACAGTATTTTGTCCTTCGACCTTGTCTTGTTCATTCTGTCTTTCGATGTTGACAGTATTAATCGTCCGATTATTGTCTGTCTCTTCACAAATGGCAAAATACTGATCCCATAGGGCATTAACTTCTTCTGGGGCAAGGTCAGCAGTCAAATCAAACGGTATCACATCAGAATCATCTGCCTGACTTTTATCATTATTCGAAAAGTATTGATCCCAGAGTGAGTCAAGCGAACCCAACTCGAGCTCGTTTGTGTTGGTCGGTGTAAAGGCACCATTCATGTCGTCAACATTAGTATCATTCTGTTCTTGAATGTTCTGCTCTAATTGAGCACACAGGTCTTCAAATACTATCTGTTCGTCATTCGGTTCTTCAATTATATCTAGATCAAAGGGAAAAAGATCGTGTTCATCATACGAGTCTACTGCTGCGGATATGTCGTTATCGGATGACTTATTATTCTTTGCCGCGTTCGCAAGCTTCTTCCATAACGCGTTGACTTGATCCGGCCTGAGGTCCAATGACGTCTCCAAACCAACCTCAGAATTGCCCTCACTGAACATGTCGGAAACCATATCCAAACCGGCCAAAGCAGCCAGCTCATCTTCATTTAGTGAATCGTGCGTTTCGAGTTCTTGCGAGTCTGCTTCTTGGTTTCCTTGACTTCGGCCACGCATACCGTTTTTCCGCTGCCGGTACGTTCCACCTATAAATCGATCTTCTTCTCCAGACTTAATTGTCCAATGAGAACCCTTCCCGGGTTCGGACGAAGGTTTCTCTATGCGAACGAAACTCTTATTTAGCGAGAGATTGTGACGAATCGAATTCTGCCAACCAGGACCGGCAACTCTGTAATACGGATATGTCTTGGCAATCCATTCGTAAATTTCTGCTAGCGTGAGTCTACGCGTCGGTGACTGTAAGATAGCTTGGCCGATTAATGACGCATATGAAAATCCCGGTTTCTTCTTTGGGTCTTGATGTGTGCTCAAGTTTGATGGGAGATATTTACCACGTCGTATGCTTCCAGGACTTTTGATTTTTGGTGAAGGCGTAGTTCGCGTGCGTTTCATTTGCTTGCCGGATAATGGCGATGTGGGCGTGGTATTTTCAATATCCTCAATGTTGACTGATAATCTTTCTCGGGTTGGTTTATCTTTATCGATACTGTCGCGCTTTCTTTTGCGAATCTCGTTTTGTTGCTGCTGGAACGGAGAACCCTTGTCTAAAACGTCTTCCATCGTTAGTACGCCAGTTTTCACTGCCAAAGTTACGTCGAAATTCGACGGTGGTAGTTCTGCCATGGGACTGTGTTTTGCGGGACTTTGTCTTGCAGGGCTTTGTCTTGCAGGACTGCCTTTTGTTGGGCTATTATGTTTTGTTGGAGTATGCTCTGTTAGGCTATTATGTTCTGGTTGATTATGTTTTACTGGACTATATCTTGTTAGACTATTTCTGGGTGTTGTTTGTGTGCGAAGTGAATTGTTTGGAGTGAGAGGTTGCGTGAGTGCAGACGAGGGAGACTTGGACGGCACGAGCTGTTGGTCGCACTCGACCATTTTCGCACCCTGAATCATAAAAGTATGCATCATAGCACGCGGAACTTGGTCTTGTTGTGACTGTGCCGCGTTAGAGTGAAGTGAGTTTGACGGAGAATCGGACATGTAGGTTTTTTTTTTAACGACTATATTAAATATATTGAGGCATACGATATGAATATAATTTGATAGAAAGGCTTGAAAGGAAAGCTTTGCTTACACGTCTTTTGAAGAGTGCGTTCTTCGTTAGGACAACTTCCGTATCGACTCTTTTAATTTTATACTAACCTGAGTTCTGTCTTGACACGGTTGCAATTGAAAAGATTGTTCTTTACAAGAAATATTGTTGACTTCCACAAGGGCACGCCATAATTGGAACGCGCTCTGTGCACAGAATTTCTTACATGTTCAAGATCAACTGTGGCTTGACGCCTTTACCTATTCTGAGAATGATCTGATGTTTGAATTTTGACGTCACGCGTAACAACACCGATATTAATTTACATTTTTTTTACCCCCGAGAAGAAGAATAAGCAACGTGTTTATACAACTTCCGTTCTCAGAATGTCGCTTCAACATTTGGAGAATGTTGTCAATGCTTCTGCAAAAGTAGCGTCACTTGATTTTCCATCGCTCCAAGGGCGTGTGGATGTATTGACTGATCGAACAGCTGCTCGAGGAGCTATTAGAGACGCATTTATGCATGAAAGGAAACTTTTTACGATGGTCGACGAGGGAGGAGTGCTTACCCGGTAGCATATATGCGTCCCATTTCGATTTTATAGAGACATCTTTCTCAATATCTAATGGCATCCATGCTAAATTATATTAAAAAGACCGCAATTCGAACCTCCAACCCCTTTACGAGGTGCAGGTCCGTTGACTGTTGAAAGACTTATAAGAGGTGCAAACGTTTTAGCACAGATATGGTATGCAGACAGAATTCACAATATAGGCTAGTCATTGTGCGGAATGGATATTGATAAATTGTGTCGTGGTAAACAATTACCTAGTGGTCTTGCAGATGCCAAAAAATATATCGCTACTCTGAATCAACGCAATGAAGAGATAACATCGTCGATAGATTCATTGGAATCTATATTACAAAAGGTAATGCGTGGATTGTTAGAATACTTCTAATCGTGCTATAATTCTTTGGCCACATAAACCTTTTCTCCCCTCCTCCCCCTTTTTTGACTGAGATTGGCTTACTTTTTTTTTCTTTAGCAAGAGATAAATCTTGGCAAGCTTAAAACTAACGAAAAGCCGAATCCAGCTCTCGAAGAAGAAATAAAGCGCGAAAATATGGAAATATTTGCATTAGAAGCGCTAGTCAAGGAGAACCAAGACATGGTATGAGAATATCGTTAGAATGCGATCAGTATGTGTAAAACATGTGTAATGGAATGTGCATACCGTTTTTTGGTAATAGAATGATGCTCTGGATGCAAAGTTGTATGATCAAAGATATCAGGCGGAAGAAGCTCGCATGAGCAAGCAAATGCGCTCGGCTGACGATGAAGAACGCAAGGTTAGAGTCTGGAGCAATATCATGTCGACTGCATTGGAAATTCACCAACTCATAATGTCGTTCTTTAGAAATTAGCCGAACGGGTGCAGGAGCTTGAAACGCTTCGACAAGTTTTAGACGAAATAGGTGCATCATTTGAGCTAACGTGTTCACGATTAGTCATAGTCAGCACTATGTAACGCATAAGTTATGGTAGAATCAAAGATCAGTTTACTAGATGAAGCAGAAACCGAGCGAGAAACAGAGGATACTGAATTTGGTCGTCTGAAAGCACGATATAACGCATTAATACGAGATAATACGGTAAGTATTACCTTATAACGTGTCATCTATATATAATGTCATTACTAACATTATGAAATATGGCTAAAAATAGACGAGAATGTCAACAGATGCTCTGTCTAATAATAAAACTTCCGAACTCTCCCTAAAAATACACACGTTAATGGTAAGACGCGTTCGGATTTCTACTAGAGTTATTGATATTATGCATGCTTATGCATATTCTTTATGTCAAAAGACTACAGCAGAGGATGAATTAGAGAAATTAATGGAAGACCGCCGCAAATATGACCTCCTCGATTGTGATGTTGACGTACTGGCGTAAGTTGTGTTTCCCGACTTATCATACTTTGTCTAAAACTCGTGTTTTAAGCGCAATTTCCTCAATGTCAATACAGGGAAATAAATAGTACAATCACAGATCATGTAGCTGCTGGATCGTACCCTGACATTAATCAAGACACTACTACAAACTTGAGCTCGACTTCTCAGATCATTCTCTGCGCAATAGTATTACAAATTATACGTGATGCTAATGGAATCATTCCATTGGCAAGTCTGAAAGAGAAGATTGGACAAGCTGCGCGTGAGCAAGGGTTACAGGAAAGTCAAGGTGTGTCCGCTGTGTATATGCTCGTAGCTAATAGATTGATCAGTATCGATCGACTACAAAAAGATAATCCCGTTAGAGCTGACATGTGGATAACTAACACGTAAGATGAAAATTGAGGGGGGAAGAGGTAGTGCCAGTTCGATAAACAGGTTGGTTATAATAAAACATTGCAAACGAGTCGCTGTAATTTTCAAAAGGTCTAAAGTGTCACCTCTGTCATAAACGTCTTTTCATCTGAGTAATGGGGGTTTAATACCAATATTACAATCAAAAAGGTACATAAATATATGGTAGAATGGAAATGGTGCACATTTGTAAGTGCTACTACACCAGAACCTTATACGTTGGCATGAATATGAATGCAAAACACAAAAGAAGATAGATTCACATGAGGTTATTGAATAACAAACCAAAGGACGAATGTTCGATTCAATGACCGTTTCTATTCCACAATTGAATCCTATTCCCATTATCCTCTCAATTTCTTCTTCATCTCGATACAACCTGATCACACGTTTGTTCTATAAACCGACTATTTTTAATAATAAGTATAAACTTTCAATTATCTCTAAACTTCACTAAAACTTCAACAATCCTCGATACAGCCGTTCGAAGCATCTCCCCCTCAACAGCAAATGTCAGACTAAACCATCCTGGTTCTTCTGAATGAAAAGCATCACCCAAGGCAATATATACTCCATTCTGCAGAATCTTTCTGAATAACTCGTGTTCCTGATTTCTACTTCCTGACACATATTCTCGTAAATCAATCCAGATGTAATGACCCGCTTGAGCGGGGAGATATGGAATCTTAGCGTCTGATAATAGGGTTATTGCGCGAGAGTATGCTTCGGAAAGACGACGTTGATTTGTCGTAAGAAACCAATCGATATAGTTCTCATCTGCGAGCAGGTTTGTTGCAATGTTTTCTGATGGTGTACCTACCCACGATAGTTCACTGATATGAAAAGTACGCTGGGTGAGTATTTGATGAAACTATTAGGGGAATGCGATCTAACGTTTGTTGTACATACGCGATATTTTTCAGAGCCTCTCGGAGGGCTTGATTATATGGACTAATGGAAAATCCTACTCGGAAACCTATAAGGTATACCAGATAATAAAGTAATTAATAACCTCATATATTACTCACATCCTAGTCAAATAAATTATTCATTTCTCCTTTTCTTGCTGTCTGTAATAAATTGTCTCTTTTCGTTAATTCATTCACCGCTCATATATCCCTTGCTTACCGTTGAGACAGAAATCCTTGGATAGTCCATAAACGACGTGAGTAAAGGCCGGATCAATCAATTCATCCAGATTATCCAGCGCTAATACTGACATAAACGGTTGTTTGACTCTCGAGAGGGAACTCCTCATTGAATTTGACGGTGTCCTTGACTCTAACACATGGTCGAATACAGATAGGGCATAGATCTCGTCAAAGATAATATGCAATTTATGGCTACTGGCAAACTTTAACAGTGCTTCAAGTACGGGACGTGGATAGCACTGTCCAAGTGGATTGTGTGGGTTAGTGACGAGGAGAGCGCGGACGTTTATCTTGTCGTCTTTGGTGGCTTTAGAATAAGCCGACTCTAATTGTTCGATGTGAGCTTGCTCGTCAAATATTTCTCTTGCTGATCCAATATGAACTGGTATAGCGCGGGCATGTACTTTGAGATAGAGATCTTGGTCGAAATATCCTATAAAAACGATGATATGAATGGAAAGTTATCATGATGGTACAATATGTGATTGTATTATGTGCACAGAAAATGCCGACGGAAAATGAAAAGTTTGCAGGGAGAGACGGATAAAGAGATTAACAAAAGCAACAAGTACCATAATAGGGTGTGGGGATCAGGATGCCATCTCCTTCATCACACAATACATATGCCAAATCGTTTATTGCGCTGGTGACTCCCGTGTGGACGGTAATATGTTCGGGCAGTATCTCAGATTGTACATTAAAATATCTGTTGATGAGTTTTGCTACTTGAGTACGTAGTTCTTGTGAGCCAGTATTGTGTCCGTAATGGAGGTGTCGTGATTCGAGGTCTAATAGTGTTGGAAGCTGTTAATATGATAGTAAAAGAGGGGGGGGAGAATTGAGTATTTAAATACTGAATATACTTAATTCGCTCTTAGAATTATCATTCATGTCATTAATTCGCTGTTCTATGGTCAATTATTAATTTATGTATTAATGTAATTGAACAGTTGGAATCACTCATGTATTGATTTGGGATTTGGGATTTGGGAAAGAGGAACTATAGTGTCTACAGTTAATTAGTAGGGAGGGAAGATTACTCGCACGCACCCTTTGCAGTAGTTCTTCTACCATGAGCTGGTTCTCAGCTACACCCAGGTGAATTATTCCCGACGGGTTGTCAGTTCTGTGATATGGATTTTTCTGAGCTTCCTGGAATCCTTCCTTAAGAAGGGCGACATTTTCTGTGCGTAACTGTGCGCGTTTAGAGAGATAAGCCCAGCTCATGACTACGTACGCGTGATTTATTCGCGCCTTCCCTAGTCTTTGGTTCTTGCTTGTGTGCTCTTTGCACGAGGGAGAAGAATAGGTGGTTTTATTTTTTAGTCTTTTATTTCATATGCATGCAGATGAAGTATACAGATGCGGAAGTGAGAGTTTAGATGATGTTGGTGACATCATCAATGGAAATGTGGGGCAGCCACAAATTTGTTTGGGGTTACTTGACCTAGTGTGGCTGGTAATACTAGAAAATTAAGGCTGCATGAAGCAAAGTTTGGGAGCAAAAAAGTCTTTTTGTAACGAGATAATGCTTGCATTGTCGTTATCGAGTCATGTATCCTGCGTCGCGGATAGCGAAAAATGGAAATGCTATCAACCATGTGGGAAACAACCTAACCCCAACAATAATATGTAATCGCGATTTGGTGCGTATTACCATATATATTGTTGGATCGCATCTTTATATATCACTAACCTAACGCGATCAGAATATTCCCAATTATTGAAGAATATATAGGCTGAATATTAGAACAAATGTTATGATAAATATGTATGGGGAGATTTAGTATTAAGACTAAACTTCTTTAGTCGTACAACGGGATTAAGTAAATTGTAATACGCTATCCGCTTGCGCCAGTATTTCGAAATAATAATAAACCACTAAACTGCGGGACCAACAAGATATAACGCTGCTGTACGGGGTTTTATATGCTTTTAAATTACTGTAAACTGTATAAGAAATTCGTGAATTACGCAAATATCCAACATCCTAGTTAGTGAATATATTTCCAGCAATAGCAGATTATTCAGCAAATAATTGAAGAGATTAACAGTATACTCTCAGCCGTCTTGGCAAAAATAAACTGTTCCAAAATAGTTAATCGCTTTCCAATGGTCCAAATTAAAGAATTATAGATTATCAAATAATTTGGCCGAGTTACAACAACTATAATGGGAGAGTTGGTAAAAACGAATCTTGTATCCAATTGAGACATTTCTTATTAAACTATAGGCCATTAATGATGTTTGTAATCAAGATATATTTGAGACAGAATCCCATTGCAAGTTTACGACTACACGTTTGAGACTGATTATTCGATATAGATGATAAACTCTATATCAAAAAAGAATAATCGCTTCCTTTACTTCCGTAGCGTTTACGATAATTAACTGGGCTAGTACGAAACGCGTTTATTACAATAATGAATGTACCTCAGTCTGTAGACTACCACCAATAGATAATGGAGAAAAATATCAGTGACCAAGTTGAATGTTCTGAAGGATGCTGTCTTTGTGGATCGCTGCGAAGCATGTTGGACTCTTGCAATTAACTGTCGCGAAATTACTCGAGGACCATTAATTATTGAGAATCGTTGTCTACACAACGACATTGATGTTGTGAGTAAAAAATGTCAGTTATTTGACTAAAAGCATTTGCTCGAACTTGGCTAAATCTCTCGAGATAGCTCTTCCGCAGTTTTGGCTCAACAGGATCCATGCAATCATCTGGTAATAAACATGTAAACCAAACTGATGGATTACCAAGACGTACATTGAAATCTGCGTTACTCAAATGTAAAGCTGAGATTGTGCTTTCTTAGAAAACGCTTAATCTCCAATATTTTTTAAGTAAATTTCTAAAATCAAACTTCAATATAATGGTACTGATGAGGGAAGTTCCACTACTACTACTACTATACTACTACATAAACGGTTTTATTTTCCCACACCCAAAAAGTTTTTCACATTATATTTGTCACATTAGCTTGCCAATCGCATCAAGACTATCTAGAAGCTGAACATCATAATAATAAGTGTATTAGTATCCCAAAACAACTTTTATATTAAAAACGACATGGAACAAATCCATCAATTAAAATTGTCTATAATGTCATGTGATGCCTGTCAGAATATAAATATGGTTGAAAGGACAGACTTGGCTGGCCAAGCCAGATATAATGTCACAAGTATCCAGTATTCTTGTATCAATTACTTGTAATATTACTATTATAAACACAGAATTATTAGGCAGTCATTTCCTGCACAATTGCAATAGGGTGAAACCATCATTTATTTTTCATTAAACTATTATATTTTCTAGAATATGCGTACTAATACCATCAGGTGCGGACCATGGAGATGGTCCTTTCTCTTTGCTCTGCTACCCAACTTTACTGCTCCACATACTGCTTAATTTATTAGCTGAGAAATCAGATAAAAAAAGCGTTATATTTATATTGAGCCTCTACTATTAGTGAAACAGTAATAATTCCAACTGATCTTTCTTCCACTTTCCATACATACAAATACTAACTCCATTTTCTAACAGCAGTACATTAACATTATAATATATCCAAAGCTAGCCCAACTATTAACATTAGCCATAATAATTAATACAACTAAAACTATATGATAAGCAATCCGTCTATCAACTTCACTCACTATCCTAACTCGCACATCAAGTCCTAATTAACCACACTCAATCAATGAATACTGTACTTATACTTACAACCTTACTTTATTATATAATAATAAATAGATCCTCCCTACAAAAGATACCAAACATATCTCAAGCATTGCTAGTTTATATAATAATTGACGATATTGTTGTCAACGTTTTCACATTCTAATTCATTAAAAGATCAATAAACTAAAACGTCTCAAGCGTCGACATATTCACCGTCAAATTTTTGCTATTATTAGTAGTGGCAATTGTTCCCTGTCCGAAATGTCACTTGGACCCGAAATAAGTAATTTGGGAAAGGCTTCCGGGTACTAATAATCATATATGCGATACGCTCAATTTTGGATCAGGAATACTCACGCTCTCCCAATCCCAATTACCGTAAATCATAGTATGGCTACTACAGTGATTCTTAAGTTAGACAATGATTGCATTCAAATCGGTTTAAGACAACGCTTAGCTATGCATAACGTTGAATTGTAAGTTTCCCCTTCCCGACATATGCCAGTGATAGTAGACATAAATTAATCGCGGTTTCATATTAATATGCCTAAAAATAACTTCTCAGCTGCACATCGAAAGGTTTACCTCACGCGATAATCTCAAGGTGTCTATATCAAATTGCAATTTGGGTTATATTATATCCCAACGTTTATAAAAACAAATATCCTTATACGATAAGATACATTGTACACTTATATCCCCACTTGAGGGGCGAAACAAAAGGGGAGATATAAACGGGTACGAGTGTACGACGTACCGTGTGACGTAATACAGTAATACGATAATATAAATAATAAGTTCTTGAAACCTGAAAATTTGTTCATTCAAACATGTCGTTAACGTCAGGGATTATTCAGAATCCAGCAATTTGCAACTTGGTCGAATCCTCCTCGGAAAGTGAAAAAAAAGGTCTACGTCTTGAATGGATTCCTTATGAAGAAATTACCAACGTTGAACCAACTCAAATTGACAATGTCTATTATGCTATCGCAAATATAAATATTCGTCATACGGTAAAGTGGTAGAAACACTGATAACGCTGGTAGTCGTTGGAAATAGTGAAGAATGCGCACCAACACTTGTGAGTGAGTTTGCAAGGATATACG